>PVHY01003890.1:0-83036 GCA_004024945.1 Uropsilus gracilis
CTCTACTTAAGCAGTATAGTGAAATTAAACTGATTTATAAGCCGGTCTTTATTATATAAGGTATGTGTGTATATATTATATATAATATTGTACACATGTGTATGTGTATTTCAAGGTTCATAGCAACTGAAATATTTTAACAAGATGATTAAAACATTATCCCTATTTATCCAATGTGTATTGGTATCATGTTGAAAATTTGAGAACTCACTTTTTAAGAACATATAATGTAAATTCACTTTATGAATCAAATTGCAAAGTAACTTTGCATATATTTGACCACTGTGAGCTTTAGTTTTAACAAATAACATCCCTGTGTTACCCTGTGTTTTATATTTTCAATTTTGTGCCTAGAACAGAAACTATAGTAGAGCAAAATAAACCTATGACTATTGTACAGGAATTTGAAGTTTAGTGAGACAGACATTTTTGTTAACTGTGTCATTTATATTCACGTAGATTTATATTCAAGTAGATAGTAACTATCTTAATAGTTAATCATTTAATCATTAATCATTTAAAATACAGAGAATTTTGACAGTGAAATAAGGGCACAATGGAATTTCGTGGTAGTTAGAGGGAGCAGAGTAACTAACCTGGGGGATTTCACTGGGAAAAACAGACTCTCAGATTTTTATTATAACATTGTCTTGATCTTGATCAAGGGTTTGAAAGAGTTGTTTTCAGATATAATCCAGTCAAACCCTTTGAGCACATAAAAATAAAGGAAACCAACTTTAAAAAGGAAACCAAATTTAAAAAGAGTTAAACACATGTCATGTATAACATATCTATTTGGGACAGGAGAAATAAGACATGAAACCTGGAAGGACTCCATCAATTTTGTCTTTCTAGCCTTATAATGGTTTAATTGCTATAAGATCTGTAGATGTGTGTTAGAATGTCTATTCCTGGATTCAATCATTTCAATTTATCTTCTATGAAATTCCTGGGGTATGCATTTTCAGATATTTTCCCTTTTTTTACTGCCATTTGTAGTTATATTTTGTAAAAGCTGAAATCTATACCAGACCTTCATTTATTTGTTCATTTTAAAAACAAGTAATGAGCACTTCCCTCTGTTGGATGCCATACAAAGTGCTCTTGAGGTAGAAATGAAACTACTTGTCCCTGTATTACTGGATTTCTGAAAAATTTCATGGATCTAGTCCTCAGTTATGAACACTACAAAAATTACAGATGAAACATAAATAGGGAATTTGTGGCATATGCATAGGCTTGCATCATTGAGTAGATTAGCAATTTTTAGGTTGATATGTTGTTTATTAAAATGTGTAGGAAGTACATAAGTTATGTTTGTTATATGTGAATAAATTTTCACAGGGTACACGTCATCATATAACCCAGACAGGTGTACAACTATAGACCATTAATAGAAAATCTTTTCAATTTATCCAGTCATTGTAACATCTCAGGTTAGTATTTTCTGGTTTTGAACTTTACATTAGTGGGATGATATAGCATGTATTATTTCACTTCTGCTGCATGCACTTATTTTTTTCTTTTTCATTGATGTGTTTATTCATGTACATATTTTTGGCGCATATGTGTCCCCATGTTTTTAAGGTATGTGTAAGCTTTATAAGGTATCACTATTTTCATAGCTAAGGACCCTTTACATGGTAAAGAAAGTTGCTTAAATCCTTTTCCAATAACAATAAATGAACGCTTTATTGAGTTTTCTGTCCTGGTGTTTTATACATTGTCTAGATAAGCAACACTTTGTTGCCCCTGTTTTTAGCCATGTTTTGCATTACCTTATATACTTTTCTAAAGCGAGTACATGAATACAAAGAATAATGACAAAGAAAATATTACATACAGAAAATATTATTTTTTGCAGCATAGGTTGTGATTCAATCACATAGAATTTCCAGAACCAGAGAAAGGAAATAAAGAGTTCTTCCCCTTCCCCATCTCCATGCCTTATCTCTCTCTGGAAGATAAAATTATTTTCTGTCTTACATTATACAGAGGAACCCTGCACTGTAACTGAGTATGGGATCAGAGAAGGATATTAGCTGAAGCTGATTGAAAGAAACAGGAACAAGGCAAAAATGCATTTACCTAATCTGAAATTACTATTCTAACAGGTAGAATGAAAGCAATTCTTTTATTTTTTTTCTTTTTTTCCTTGAGTTGTAGATATTTTTAATGAACACTCTTTGTACTTGTTTTTTCTCTACATACAAAACACAAATTACAGCCTATAATTTCTCCATTTAGTTCTCAAAATAGCCTTGATTTGTTTTAAAATTTACACACTGTCTGTTATATACAACATACCTGAATTATTCTGGCAGGTTTTGACAAGCAGTAAATTGAGTGATTGAATAATTTTATGAGGAAAAACAAAACAAAAATAGTTTTCGATTAAAATGATTCACACACATTTTCTAAAGGAATAAATGAAATTATGGGAAATAAAATTAAAAGTCTCCCATATTCCATTAGGTAACTCATTATGGGGTTATGGTAGGTTCTAATACTTTAATGTTTTCAATTAATAATAATGTAAAATCATAAAGTATGTGAAACACTCTTTGAAGTACTTTTACTGAATAGGCTTTAATCCATAATGGGTTGTCACAAATATACACTCACCAGATTAAAATTGTGAGGAAAATATTTTTGTTGTAGTTTGTTGTTAAAAATCTGTGTAAGTTAAAAAAAAATCTGTACGTCTGTAAAAACTAGTTTTTGAGAACATTAATACCTGTAATATCAACATTAAGATAAAATATAAAAATAATTTTGATTTTCATAAATGGTATTGCAGGATTATGCAACAAGTAAACTCAAGTTTACTAGCTAACTCGGTTAAATGGTCATAATGAAGCTGACTCTACAGGTACTAGTTTTTTTTTCTTTTGTTTTTCTTTTTTCTTTTTTACAATAAAGGGACTAGGTAAAGGAAGTTGGTTTTCCTAGTTAGGTTGTTTCCATAGCAAAAAAAAATATCTATTTTTATAATATGTGACATGCTATAATCACACTATTTTACTTATCATCATTAATTTTAGACAAATCAATAAAAAACATGCTCAGATTTTTCAATTTGTGTTCACATTCCTTTGACATACATTCTTCTGACACATCCTCATGAAGAACTGCATCCACATTTATTGGCTATTTAATCTATATGATCCCCTCCTGAAAATAATGTCATTATAGTAATTTAGATAGTTCCATGCCGGGGGTAGGATCCATACTGCCTCAGTTGACTTTATCTGTTTGGCCAAACTCTAAATGTACTTCCACACCAATACTGGCTCAAGGAACTCCTGTACTGAAGTAGATATTGTCTCCTTGTTTAAGTGTCTCTCCATAAGATCTCATCAATACTTTTTTCTGAGCCCTAATAACTTTACTCCTTCTACAATTAACCTTGATACATCACTCTATCCTTTAATCTATATGCATGCATGCATGCATACATACATACATACATACATACATACATACATACATACATACATACATACACACAAGTCTATAAACTGCTTTCTTCATTCCACTTAGAGTAATCATTGCCTATTTCATAAGTTAGAGTTGAAAAGGAAAGACATGTTTGTTACAGTAACCAACTAGGAAAGATACTGACTTACCAATATAAATCTATACTTGTTTTTGTAGCAAAATATTCTAATGACCTTCATAAAATGAAAACCCTGGATTAAGTTTCTCATCCCAGAAATGTGATGGTCATCTTTGGCATTTTCTCTCATCTACCTCTCAACTCCTTTCAAATCCTATCTCAGCTTCCAAAATATTTCTCAGAGCTATGTAATTTATACTATCTATTTATTTTCTCGGAGCTATTTAATTTATACTACCCAGCTCTGTCAATTTCCCAACCTAGATTTAAATCACATCTCACCTGGATTATTACAATGAGATACTGGATCTTTTTTCAACCTTCCTCTTTCCACACTACACTGCATTCTCCTTGTAAAAGAGGCTCCCTGATCATTTGTGTGGTGTAAATATCATTGCCATGCTGATCCTAACCTAATGATGTGAATGGTAGAATTTGAAGAAGATGTACAGACGTGAGTCAGATGTGAACCAATTCTAGCTCAAAACAACTGGGTCGCATCTTCAAGTTCAATGGTGGGTAAAGTTCTGCTGTGGTTTTGTCTGTGTGACTGAGTGAATTGGCATTTGCCTCCCTACCTAATCTCTCCTAGGTGTCTTACTATCCCTCCTAGGTTTAGTTCAGTTCTTATATTGCACTGTCCTTCCCCCAGATTTCCCTACACATACTATTGAATTTGAACTAGACCAAATTCAGCTCACAAATTCAAGTATATTTCTGGATACCTTTTACCTTCAAGATATCATACTCGTTTTATTTTATGTCCTGATAGCATCCTTCAGTTTAGCAGTCAACTAAGAGTATTTTTAATATGAATATTCACAAAGTAGATACAAAAAGTGCCATTGAAAATTGACTAGTAAAGTCTTATTTTTAAACAATGTTTTAGACAAGATATTATTACAACCTAAGCTCTTACTAGAAATTTCTTAGTTGGTAGTGCTGACACCATGGGTAAATGTCGATAAAATGTCTCAGTCATAGTCTTTTGCCAGTATTACTATTACTCTTACTATTATTATAACATGTGAATGTACTATGTTAACTGTCAATCATTATGTAGCTTTATTCATTTTTTCTTATCTCAGCTTTCAATGTAGGATGCAGAAAATGAATTCAAAAGTCATTTCTATTTGTCACATTGTAAAATAACAGATGCAAGTATTACAGTATTAAATTAATGCATAAAGCAATGAATGATATACAATAGAGCATGACTTATGAATTTAATGTTTATGTGAATTCAGTTAATAGAGTTTTTGCATGGAAAATCTACTTTTGAACATGACCATATGATTTTAACCAATTAGTAGAAGCAAATAAAATAAGCTATAATTTTAACATAGACTATCAATTTCACTAGGTTCCAACAGTAGAAACCTACTTACACCCAAGATCATCTCCAGAAGGGCTACAGTTTCACTCTGTTCACTCTATCCATCTTTGATGTAGATCCAATCAGAAGGGGGGAAAGTCTCAATGCAACATACAGTTAAACAACAACAGCATGGTTTTACATTTGTTTGTAAATTTTGTGCAAGCTGACCCTCTGCAATTCTCACCTTCCAGATTTTATTTATTCAGTTTGAAAAGGTCTTTTTTCCCCCCAAAGCGGTTAGCTGTTAACAGAAAAAAAAGAGAAAAACAGGATCTATCTTATCCAGCTCCATCCAAAACAAGGTGTTATGCTTTTTGTGACTTCAATTCGACAAGTAAAGCCATGGGCAGGCATGTGGCATCCCTGCTTGTCACTGTACAGCAACAGAGTGGAAAAAATACTATCTATGTCTTTTCTCAAAGCTATTTAATTTATCTCTGTCAATTTTCCAACATAAATTTAAATCACATTGCACCTGGATTATTACAGGAATAAGCAACTGCAGTAATAAGCAAGTGTAGCAGGTAACGAATTAAGATTAGGAGTCAACAATGTCAGATTTTCTAGGTTCAATTCTTTGGTATCTACTACAACACAAAACATATATGACTGCCTTGCAGCGAACTCATCTTGGGAAATACTTTTTTTTTGTAAATTTTAAAGTAAAAATATTTTATTAAAATATGTAACCCCCAAAATCAAATAATGTGATAATTCTGCCTTTTTCACAAATTTGTTTCAACAGTATTGATATATTCCAAATGAGATAAATATGTCTGTTTCTAATTCTATATCTAAAATCTCTCTCCCTTCCTCTCCCTCTCTTCTCCCTTACCTTTTCTCTCCTACTTTTTCCCCTCCCTCCTTCTATGTCAGCATATATATGCATCTTAACTTTAATATATTTAATATATGAAGGCAAAGTATTATATGGAATTATAGTTATTTTAATTTACACTATTTAACTTATCATTTGTTTGGGTGTGGCATATCATTAAGAAAAGAATATGCTCCAACTAAATAGAAAAAATGTATAGATATGTATAAAGTACAGTAGACTACCAATATAAATTTGTCTAAATACTTGATAATGTATTAATATGTCTCATTTTCAAAAACAGCATTAGTTTTTCAATTTGTGGCAAGAGTGGCTACAAAATTATAATTATATACCTTACCCACATATAACATATAGATGAAATAGATAAAATGTATAAGTTTCAATATACAGATTATGGATTTAGCTCACATAATTTTCACAAATATAATGTATTTGAATTTCTTTAAATAATAAAGATGTTCACTACAATTTTAAAACATTATTAAGTGCCTCCATTTTGCTTAGGTATTGTAAGAAATAAGAAATTTAATGTTTTCATTGTTTTTCTCAATGAGCCACATATTAATAGAGAAATCATAAGCATTGAAATTACAAAAACAGGGTACACTATGATATGCTATAATGAAATTTTTGTAGAACGTTAGAAAGAGATATATCTGTTGCTGAAATAATCTCTACAATGTAGTACTTACAGGCAGGTTATACATACACATGTATATGTGTATGTGTATATATCTATGTATATATAAAATATGTATATATACATGTATATTTAGACAAGATTAGAGAGAGGAAATTGAGGAAGATTAAAGATCAATGATCTTATTCTCACTTTTAGATTAGAATTCCTTTATTTTTGGAAGGGGGAGTAGCACCATGTTATAGAATAATAACAGGCAATTAAAAGTTTGGAGATATGATTTGAGGTACTAATGTGGAAGCTTTTAGATGCTATATAGTGTGTCTGTATGTTGTGTGTTTTTGTGCATGTAATCTTTACACGCAATATAGAACTTAAGTATTTGAGCACAGGACAAGACGATGGCCCCCTAAAGCTACTGGGCTCATCTATTCCAAATGTTCAAAGATAAATTGCAGCAGTACAAAGCAAAAAGCACCTCGAGTAAGGCACAATTGTAGCACATATTAGGAATCACATGCAGAGTATAACCAGTAAGTAAACCAGTATAACCAGTGAGTAAATAGGCTGTCTATTCAGGTGGGCTGAGGTAGGCAGCCAGCAGGCCTGGTAGGCAGCACAGTGGAACTGGCAAGACTGGCAAAGTTCATACACAATTCTCTTTCAGACCTAGGCAAACACCTGAAGGAATCTTTTGGACGATATCAGCTGATCTTTGTGCATTCTTGGCAGATGCCCTTCCAGTAAATGTGTGGTCTGTCAGACTCCCCAACCATCAGCAAGGGTGGACCTGCCATATCAGATGTCATGCCACTTCAACAAGATCTCAATGCCAGGAAAGGACTTGAAGGCAAACCCACCAGAGCAGATTCCCCAATGCAGAGAGAAGCTTCTCACTGAAGAACCAGCTGCAGAACTCTCCCTGAAATACAGCACCATCTACTGGAAAAAGTAGTAGCCATATACTCAAAAATTTAGAAAGTCAATAATGGGGTAATGAAAAACACAAGTAGCAATCTGCATTCCCATGGAAATACTGCTACACAGAGAACGTATCTTTACCCAAACAGAAAGACAGAGACGATCTATTCTTTCTATCATATATAATGTTCAAAATTGCCATGATAAAAACTTCAGTCATATAACTCAACAAGAAGAAAACAAATAACACAATAGAAAAAAAAGGACATAACTAGACAGGCATTTCTTCAAAGATGACATACAGATGGCCAATAAGTACATGAGAAAATGCTCATCTTCACTTACTATCATGGAAATGCAACTAAAAATTATCATGAGCTACCACCTCATTTCTGTGAGAATGGGCCTATCTCAAAAAGACCACAAACAAATGTTGGTGAAAATATGAGATAAAGGAACCCTCTTACAGTCTTGGTGGTATGTAGATTGGCCCCATTCCTATGGAAAACATGAGAATCTCTGTCACATGATCCAGTAATTAATTTTCAGATATGTAACCAAAGAATACAATAAAACTAATGTGAAGGGACACATCCATTCTTATTTTTATTGCATCATTACTTACAACGTCCAGATACAGAAAAAATCCAACTGCCCAAATGCAGAAGAGTCAGTTCAGATATAGAAAAAATCTAAGTGCCCAAATGCAAAAGAGTGGATCAGGAAGATGTGGTATATATATACACAATGGAATACTACTCAGGTATCAAAAAATAAACCCTTGCCATTTTAGGTTCCACATATGGAGTTGGAGTGGATTATGCTAAACAAAAACAAATTAGAAGGATATAGAAAAATACCAGAAGGTATCATTTATACATATGAAATAAAGATACCAAACAAAGCGTCATACAGCCAAACTAACAACAAATTCTGGAAACATGGTTGTAGGCTTCTGAGGCAACCTAATGAGAAGAGGATAGAGAAGATGAAGAATAAAGGGGGAGGGAGCATAATGGATTATGGTGGTGGGCAATGGGTATTTTGGTAGTGGGTACTATGTAGTAACTCCCGAACAGGGAAATCCTTGACTTCTAAAACACAAATACTATTATAACCCAACATTACTTCAGTAAATAAATAACAAAAGAAAAAACATGTGCATGTACAATAAAACTTGAAACAACGTAGCACCTAGGGATGATAAGAAATTGATTATGAAATAACAGCAATATAGTCTAGTAATTTGTAATATATTGGATGAAAAGAATATGTAAATAATTCAATTGAGACGAGAGATACTGATATGAACCATGAAAGACAACATAGCTTAGGGAGATAAAGTGGAGTTAAAAAATGGGGTTGATGATGAGTTGAATTTAGGGAATAAATAAGAAAATAGTGGAAAGTGAGAAAGGGAGATATGGAACCCATAGAGAGATCTTGACTAGATTAATGTGGGAATAAAATCATAGAAATATTAGCTGATATTATGACCAGAAATGAAAGCTTCAAGGGAACAAAATATGTGCAGTTAGGAAAGAAGATTATTGATATTAGTGCTTTAATGCTGTTTAAGTGATTGAGTAAAGACAAATGAGTCATTCAAGCAAACAGGGAAAATAGATTTAGACAGTAGGAAACTTAAAACCTAAGGAAGCCAGATTATTTAAGGGAAAAAGGAAAGCAAATAACATTTTTAAAGACATTTCATTTTCTATTTACTGATATCTAAAATGTCTCTTTGGAAAAGATGAACTCAGTGTGACTCACTAAAGCAGACTATATAATTTACCCATCATATTTATTTCCCACAGAACAGGGAACCTCATCAACTCTATTTAGAGAAACTTATCCTAAGATATATTTTATTTTTAATTCAAATTTATTTTATTGATTGCCCGATGCCATTTATATTTAGTGAAATCAAATCAAAACCACAATGAGATACTACCTTACACCAGTAAGAATGGCACACATCAAAAAAAAAGGGCAAAAAAACATTTTTCACGTCAAAGTTGTGATTTAGTGATAATATTTACAGAAGAGGTTACAGAGAAGCAAAGCTACTAAGATCTTTCTTAAGCTAAGTAAACCACAAAACAGTTGTTGGTCCAATCAAACAGCAGTGACAATAAAAAAGAATATTCCTGGTTAGAACAAATAATGAATCATTAGAGTTTTAGGATAAATTGCATTATAATGCAGGTATAAATTAAAGCTGGTAGTTCAGTTTGCTTTACATCACCAAGATCTGCTGCAGTTTCTCTGATTACATGGTTAGCATTTATCAGCCGTATGAAGACCCTGGTCCACAGTAACTTTCATGTCCAATACAGATTGTACTGTACTGTGTGGTACCACTGCTGGCAGGGAAATTCAGTTGCAAATTTCTTCACTCTTGTGCGCTGGCCCAGAGGTGACACCTGACATGGGGTACATAGCTCATTCTGTTGACATCATTGTAAAGTTCTGATGAATTGAAAGGATGAGAAATATGAAAGAGCAATGGCTATCATTGTCTCCCACTGCTTAGATAGCAAAGAAAAAAAAAAAAGGTAAAGGATATCAATTAGGATAAACTGGGATTTGGGGATTTCTTATCTTTACAGGTCCAAAGAAAGTAATCTAGAAAGGAAAGGTTGGAAGGCTATCTTGAAGAAAAGTCCAAGTAAGGAAAGTCCTGCTCTATGTATGCATGTGCATGTGAAGAATAATTGGTTGAAATTGTAATAATCAGTCTCAAGAAAGGACCCTTGAAATTTAAGTTTCAGATATTTAGAGGAGCTCTTGTGCATAATAAATACTTAATAGTCACTTTTAAAATAAATTAATGAATCCTCTAAGTTCAAAAGAGATGTGATAACATATTTCCTAGTAAAATTGCACACACAAAAAAATCAGAACTTCTTTGAAATTTGAAAACATTTTCAAAATTGCAGGGAAAAAAATCAGGAGAATCATCATATATTCAGTAAGTCTTAATTATGTTTTTAGAAATAAGTCAAATTAGTAAAATAAAGATCCTAGATGGCATTAACAATAATATATGTACTAAAATGTTAGACTCTCTAGAACACAGAGGGAATATTAATAATTATTTATAGCATTAATCAATGTTGCTAGACTTCCAAATAAAAAATAATTAAAACAATCTATTTTTTGAAAAGTAACCCCTTCTGTTATACTCTAGTTCCTCCTTCTGAAGAATGACTACTAGGGCAGTGGCAGAGGAAAAATAATGACTACTGATTTTTATATAATTTCATGAAAAGGCAAAATATGTACTAGAATATATATGTGTGTGTGTTTCAGATACCTTAACATATTTATGCTAATTCTATTTCATAAGATATTTTTCTATTTCAAAAATATTTTATATGTTTTGTACTGTTTGCCAACTTTGACACAAAAATAGAAAAATATTAAAAATATATGTTTTCAGATATAGGTATAAATTGATTTTTATTTCAATTGATAGTATCAAAGAAACAATAATTCTGATCAGTATTATATAACACTATTTTCATTATGCAAATATTAGTGATTTCAGCGAGGAATTGATATTATAAGATCAATATTTGATAGTACCTGAAATATTAAATCACAAAATTCATTAATCTGAATACAAGCCATTTATTTCCATTCCAGAACAGTTTAATGGCAAAAAATACAATTATTTTGGGAAGTTTATATAACATATCTGAAAAAATTATGGTTTAGAAACAGGTGAAAACCACATACTAATTACTTTTAACTGCTTGTCAGACTTAGTTGTAGTTTATCATCTTTAGTTGTGTCTTAAGTATTCACAGTGTTCTTTATATCTTCCTATATGAAATTCATCCAGTAAAATGCTATGGTTTAATTAAACAGAAGTAGATGATATGTGACATGTGAATCAAATTATCGTATAAAATATGGTAACTGGTAATCACTTTAAATTTTAATATTAGGCTTTTTACCAAATTGTATGAGTTGATGAGTGAGTTGCTATTTAATTAGTAGTCATATAAATTCATTCTTTTTCTTGGAAAAGTAACTGGCATTTAGGAATGCCTATGGACACTAGAAGCCTATAAATTTTATATTTTAAATCATATTTTATAACATTTTCTGATTACTTGTCTTCAGTTAACATTTGTGAACATACTTGCAAATGATATAGAAATCATAGGAAATATACATTTCTAATGTTGTAAAACTGCTTTTCTGTATATCTATTATTAATTTATCATCATGCAAGACAAATCCATTAATACTGACACTGGTAAATGATTAGTTTTCATAGAAAATGTCAATGAAAATAATGTAGATTTTAACATATAAGAAAAAAGAGATACATTTTTATGACAAAGTGCAAAAGACTGCACAGTGTCAAAATGAATGATTAAAAAATATTTTAAACTTAGACTATAAAGAACAAGAAGAGCTTAGAAATTTCATTTTTAGCAATAAATTTTCTTTTGACTTTTAATTGAAAGTATAATAAAAGGAAAACTTACCCATATGAAATGAATTTAATTTTTTAATGTTCAAAATTTCTCAAGTAATATCCCAGAGGTTTACATTAATATTTCTCCTGTCATACTTTTAAATATGTGTGGAAAATTTACTGAAAATACATTCTAGGTGTTCAGTTATGTTTTTAAATTTAAATGCAAGAAAAAATATACATATTTCTAGTGCAAGTAGCCTAAAGATGCTAAAGATGTAGAAACATAGGTGTGGTTCCCACAAATATTCTCCTCAATTGACAGATCAACTGCCTATGAACTTCAGACAAGATGCTCAAGGAAAAAAAGAGAAAATTTACCATTATAACATTAGTAATTTCCAAATAAAATATCAATTTATTGTTAGAGTTGTACATTTTTTTTTAGTGAATTGTTATTTACATTAACAGCTTTCATATTTTGACTTTTTTGGAAGAAAATAAAGATACAGACCTTTTTATTTCAATTCAAGTACATAAATCTGTTAGCAATAATCCAGGAATGAAAACCAATTTTATGTTTAGTTTTAGGATATAGCTTCAAAACAACATGGAGAAAATCTCAGGAGAGTTATCTTCAAATGTAACAAAACTTTTGTTAATATTTCTGTGGAAGTCTGTGAAAAGACTTCAGAAACTGAACATTTATTTCCAGGGACAGATTTTTATGAGACTCTTGTTGCCATTGATTATTTCAAAAATGCTAGCTTCCTTCAATAAATTCCTTCTCATATTTCTATTTTGTCACTCTACCATGACTGTTCTGTGTCTATTTCCAACAATAGTTTTCCTTTGAAGAGGCTGAAAAGGAGATAGAGACACAGGAAAGAAAGCTATCTTGAAGTCAGGAATACCGGCGATCATTAAGTGCTGAAAATTACAGGAAGAATTATCCCTTAGAGTGTAGCTCTGTGGACACTTTTATTTTGGATTTTGGTGTTCAACGATATAAGAATATATCTATCTTTTTATACCATGATGTTTGTCATAATTTCAGTGTGAGCTGTGAGAAACTAACCAAGGGTAGAATCAACATACTAAAATATTCTCTAAAAATAAAAATTAAATAAAAAAATGCCTATTGTGAATCAAGTGATTTTGTGTAGTTCCATATGATACCCTATAAAATAATAGCCTTTATTTACTGAAAATATTATAATATATGATAAGTTAGATATCAAAAGACCTGTCAAGTCAATCAAATTAAGGGAAATATAAATGAATTCTAACTTCAAAAGCCTTGTTTTACCTCTAATAAAACATTGCTATTTTTATATTATTGCTATTTACATATGAAACAAAATAGGAATAAGTTAATTTAATTTTAAATTTTAAATAATAATTATGAAATAATAGCAAAGCAGGAAACATGCAAATACATAATATGTAAATAATTCAGCTATGTTCCCCACATTCCCAGGAAACTGATTACATAAGAATTCTTTATTATTTGTTTACACGTGCATCTCCTGTTTAGCAATTTGGTGGTTATTGGACAACTTCTTGGAAAAACTACTGCAGAGAGAGACATTGATTGAGTACACATTCTGTATATATGCCACAAATTATTAAAATGTTATCTTTCTCCCAGGCACACTTCTTGAAGACACTAGAAATATACATCAGTGGTTTATACTTCAACATTATTCACACTTGCTATATCTGTAGTTGCTTGAAATTTAGTTCTGTGAAGATTTTAGTAAATATTAGGGAAAATGAACCAAGGGAATATATATATCCCTTCAAATGGTAAATTCCACTTCAAAAAAATATCACAGGTGTGTTTTCTAAGAAAAACATGTTTCAAACTGGTAAGGTATACTTTCTTTTATATAGCTTGTATACTTCAGTAGTATATTTGGGAAGCTGTAATCAACTATCAGTTCTCACACAAAAACACTTCTTCCTTTCAGTGTTATGCTGTATATCTATTTTACTCTCTAACTGAAGGTGAATTCTTTTAACCAGCCTTTGACTTTGTCTTCCATATATCACCTTTGTCTTCCTTTTCCTAAGCTACAAATCTCCTACCTTGGATCAACTACAAGCAGTCTATTCTTATTCTCCAAGCTCTCCACAGGGATTCAGAGAGTAGTGCAGAAGAAAAACAAAACAAATCTATATTCTTTAGTGCATTTTAGTAACTAGCACAGAACAGAAATTCATCTTTTCTCCTCATTCATCTTTTTTTAGTCTGTATCCTTGTTTTCTCCTTCACTGGAAAATACATTCAATTGCCATGCTTGTTCATATCTATGAATGAAGCTCTAATTTTGCTTTTACCTCATTTTCCATCACCTTATCTAAGGAATAAATGTGCCATCAGATATCAAGAGTAATTTACCCACTTAACCTTTAATACATAGTCTTGCCATCTTTGATCAGAACTTACTTATGCATTTTTTCATATTCCAGTTTCCCTGAGTTTATAGCACCCGTTCTTCTTATTTTTTTTCAAAAGTCAAGTTTACTTGCTTAAATATATTTTCATTAACCACTCATAAAAACACAAACACATCACAAGCTCCCATTTTGTAGTCATTCTCTCTCCTTAAAACTACTGGGTATCATGTTTCCCCCCACTGTTATTCTTTATATTAAATTTCACTTGTGCCTTTCTTTAAATTAAGTTTATTTTGAAATATATATATATATATATTTAACCAATGTCTTACTTTTGTAATCCAGAAAATGCATTCCAGTTGGAGAACATTTACCCACTGTCACTAATATATTAGCTTCTAAAACATCAGTGGTTATTTGCATCTGAACATCTTCTAAAACATCAGTGGTTATTTGCATCTGAACATCGCAAAGATATTTCCAAGTAACAATACCCACCTGAACATATGGAACATATGTGACCATACTATATGAATATAAAGATATCTGAGCATATTCTATATGTATCATTTTGAAGAATGTAAAGTTTTCCATATTTGTCTTTATTCATAGTTAATTACTATTCATTGTTAATTACCATAATGCAGTGTCTATAACATATTTCATTAGCTAGAGGAATATTCTGTTTGATCTCTTCAGGTCAATTTTACCATCTTAAAAGAGATTTCCTGCTGATATAACTTTGAATTTAATACTATTCTGCCTAATATCCTTTGAAACAGTCCTCTTTTTTAAAGTAATATATCAAAATTACATAGGAGCACAGACAAGGTTATGTTATGGCACATTCCCTGACAGTACTAGTCCTTACCATGCACTGCCAGATATCCTCTCTAATTACGGACATATAGTGCAATCACTGTCTTCTATTCCTCATTAATTATCAGTTGATTTATCACACCAACTTGGTATGTTTAAGATGATTTAAAATATAATTGAGCACTTCATTTTGCAAAACACATTTTAAAAAAACATAGTCATATTTACTCATTAGTAATTCTGTTTTTAAATGTTATGCCTTTAATACATGCTCAAATTTAAATGATATGTAAATGGCATATATTGATGTTATTTTTCAAGATATTATTCAGCACTTTCAAGATATTACTACATTAACCAGAGCATTATTAGTGAAGTTATGAGATGTATTGGTCAAAAAACTGGTTTTTTTTTTTTGTGATAATGTGTCTTTCTCAGTTTCATTTTTTTAGTAAAAGTAGCAATAATTGTGTAATTACCCCACACATTCATTATGAAGGTTTACAAATTATAAACATTTTTTTCCAAGCTTGTTTTTATTTTAATCTGCATTCCTTTTCCTTTCATTTTGGAATAAGTTTGCAAGCTATTCCATGAGGTTTTCTTTATTTTCCAAATGAGTAGCTCAATATGCATCAAATTACATGGACATTTTACTTTTTTCAGTAATGAAGTTTATTATTATAAGTTTATTATAAAAGATTATTTTCACAATAATCTCAATGTCATTATCAAGATCCTTTATTTCTTTAGAAGATGAGTTTCCCCATGCATTTATTATAAAGAAGAATGCTTTACCACTGGTTTGTAAGAGAAAATATATGTGAATTTCTCCTTATCAAAATGTTAAGAGTACGTTGTGTGCTCTCCAAAACCTAAAGAGATTTTTTTTATACCTTTGATATACTACAATTAATGTCAGTCATTATTCATTGTTCATGTTAATGCTTAAATTGTTCCATTTTGGGAAAGCAAGAATCCTCTCAGGGCTTTTTCTCTGCACTCTTGGAAGTGATCCCAAACTTTCTTGTTTTCTGATATAAGATTCTATCCAAGTGCAAGTTTTAGCCTAATATGACAAATCTTCCATTTTTTCACAAATCCATTATTTTTAGGAATTAAATGGTATTTAGAAAACATAGCCTGGGTACTTGGGATGAAAATTACTAAAAGAATGTCATTGTCTATGTATTTGAATGAATACCTGCTTTAGAAGTATCCTTTTGTTATCACATACTATCCATGCATCAGATCCTAGGAATAATATGAGGATCAGGATATTCCAACTTAGACAAGCAAGTACCTGCCTCCAACTTTCTAGCCTTCTAAATACCAACACTAAAATAATAGTAATAAATATAAATTCACAACAATGCAGCAGAGGAGGAAGAGTTCTATCAGAAATGACTACCAAAAATCTATGTACCCAGAGGTGTTAGTACTTGTCAACGCTTGATCTTGGTAGTAGGAGAGAGAAAATGGTACGCAGATTCTGAGCACTGAATAGGAAGTCAACTTTTGAATTCAGGCTGAAGTCAAGAGTAGAAACACTTTGAAGTAAAATACTTCTAAAGCAGGTGATACGACCAGAAAAAAAACAAATCTGGACAGAAGTGCCTTTCTCTTCAGTAGGAAAAGGGTTCTTGCCATCAGTGAGAAGCTTTTCCTAACTAGTTTTCCTTCTAACATACCCAGTAAACTGTGACCAAGACTCTGATACTTCTTTTATAAATTCTCACTTGTTTTGAAGAAATGAACATTCTAACCACCTATACTTTGGATACTATATGCCCTAATATAGCCAGGGAACTAAATATCATCAGAGAGTCATAGAAGACTCTTTGCTTCAAAGTTTGAAAAATTTCCCCAATAATAAAATAGTTGATCAAGAAGCAAATAAACAAATAAATAATAAGTAAATAAAGCAAATAAAAATAAATAATATAGACATAAATAGATCCATATATATGGATATAGATAAATGTAGATCACTAGATATATATTAAGATATAAATAAATATAATCTTGAGCACATAATTAAACTTTTCCGGTTTTTTATTTAAAGATCTTAACTATAAACCCCTTTTCAGATGTATGGTGTGCAAATACCATCTCCCACTCAGTAGTGTTTTTTACTATTGTCATTGTTTGTTTTAGTGACAGTGTCTTTCACTGTGCAGGAGATATTTAGTTTGAAATAGCCCAGTGGTCTTTATTCTCCTTTCTTTCTCTTGCTATTGGAGTCAAATAGTTGATCATATATATATATATATATATATATATATATATATATATGCATATCATATATCATATAGATTTAGATAGATAGAGAGAGAAATACAAATATACACACACATACCTAAAACTTTGAAAGGAGGGGTTCTGTCCACAGAGCATATGATAAACACCTTATATGCTCTTTAGACCTACTCCTTTTGGAACTAGGAGTATGGAACAAGCCAGTACTAATTTTGGCTAGAATAATAAAGGCATGCTTTAGTGACAAAATAAAACTATAACCATGAGTATTTATCTTCCCACAAATAAAAATACACATAGGATTGATTACTCATCATGTGAACAGATGTATGTTTTTTCCTCAGGATATCAGAAAGTGACCTAACATCTGAGGGGCAAAACTATCTCCCTTAGAGACAAAGCCCCTGTGAACCAAAACAGCATCTAAGTGAAAACATAGAAGTAGAGTCTTAGATTCTTGCATTTAGAAATAGCAAAAAGTTTGAAATCAGTAACTGGTCACAGATTTAGATTAATTGCTCATAAATTTTATTTTATATGTCCTCACCTGCAAACACAATTAAAAGTGGGTTATAGAATAGAAGTAAATGAGTAGTGACAACACAGGAATGGATAGCTATCTATGTCTTTATGACATAATATAAAAAGGGATTACAAAACAATATTTTTCAATAATAACTACATACTAGCATTGCATATTTAAATAGAAAATTGGTTATCAGAAAAGACCATCACCAATTATAATTTATAATTGAAAACAAAAAATACCAATTCTGCCATTATTATCTCTAGCATTTAGACTGAATGAGATAGATGCTATATATTTCTTCAAATAAATAACAGTGCCTTAAGATTTTCCTTACCAAAAAAACAAATAGCCTAACCAATGATAAACTAAAATTTCCAATGATGCCTGTATATAAACAACTAATGAAAGATTTAAACACATGCCGTTCAGTTCTAAACCTTGGAAATTCCAAGTTATATTGATTTCCAAATGCTGAATTGTGTCATATCACCAAGAAGATACTGCAATTATACAAAGACTAGGTTGTAGTTTTAATTCTGCAACTTGAAAACAATTTCAACAAATGAAGATACTGTTTCTTACTTTAAAACAAAGATTTGTATCTAATGAAGATTTGTATCTAATGAGTTTCCTTAATTGACATGACTGAAATGTAAGGTTTCTATTTCTTTCAGACACTCCAACTTCTCCAAGTTCAAAAATGGAATATCAGGTGTAAAAGGGTCATTAAAATTTGCATAATGAAAAACCCCTTTTTTACTAACATTCTCTTTTTTATCCTGTACTTTCTGTACAAGACTTTGTACTAAATGCCAAGAAAATTAAGATGAGTAAGTTTTTGAACTATGTATTGTAATGTGAAAGATGGTAAAATAAGTGTATAACAATTACACTATTATTAAAGAGCTTGATAGTGCTATGAACAGGAAGTTGTTAGGGAAAAAGTGTAGCCTGAAGATGTCAGGAAAATATTTGTGAAAACAGTGATGTCTGAAGTGAATAATAATAATAGATTTTAAGTAGATAATGGAGCAAAATCTCAATTTCTGGAAACCCTATTCAATGTTTAGATGATGTATAGATTCAAGTGTGAAAAGAAGCTTTAGTAATCATTAATTCAACTGAAACTGACACTCCAAAGATTATGTACTTATTGTTTTCACAAATAACGTATTTCCATGGGACACGGGAAAATAAATATCAAGGGGAAATTTCCAAAGGGAATATTAAATTCTAAAAACAGTTTGGTAAATTATTTTAGAAACTGGTCAAACTACACTTTGAGCTGAAGCATATTAAGGAACATCAGTAGAGAAAATAATGCATCTTGTAGGGAAGATCTCTGAAACAGAAGCATTTTAGCCAATCAATAAATCAAATCTCAGGCAAGTGTAACACAGGAATGACAATGCCAAAACTTTAGTTCCAGGTAGGTAAACAAGTAGATTAGAGTGTTGATCTGATCAAGGTCAGTTGGGTCTTGTTGCAAAGATTAAGAAGTCAGAACCTTCAGTTTAGAGCAAGTGACTAGCATCTGTTTAGTCAGATTTAAAGAACTCAAAGCTGAAAAGTGAATCAAAGGCAAAGAAAATTGATGCTAACAAGACCTTAACCTCTGGTCTTTGGGTAGAAACTGCATCCTCCTGTACTCTTATATTTGATTCTCTTCACTTTGATTAAAATGTAAGATTAAAAATCATAAAGATTTGTATTTTATGATGGTCAAAATCCTAGGATATTGATAGAAACATGGTAACCACATCCGGTTTCAGTTTGATAACAGCATGTCCTTCCCCCCCCAAACAAAACAAAACGAAATGCAATCCCAGAAATATATTATATGTAGATTGTAGATTCAAGAACTATCACTGACTTTGTAACTTCAGATATGAATTTTATACTAAATCTTAACACTATTGACTCATTTGTTACTACTTCCTCTTCTCCACTGACAAACCAATTAGTGAATAATAATGAAGCCTAAAAGCTCTTTTCCAGCCAAGAAAAACTAAACACGTGCAGCTTGTAGAGATTCCATCTGTGCCTTCTGTTTTCTATTCAAAACAATCAGATTTTCTCCAATAAAGCCAAAGAAAAGGAGGAAGTTCAACAATGACTTATATCTGGGAGGAAAAGAGGAACCATACTCATGGCACTGAAATGATTATGAGACAGAATTTATTTGCCTATGCATACAGCAGATGCTGTTCTGTGGGAAAGGTGTTTGTGTTCTATAGAAAGGCAGCCAGGAAAATGGGATAAACACTGGTTTAGAAATCAGGAAACTTCACTTCTGGTCCCATTTCCTGTGCTAAATCCTGAGACTCAATTTTCCAGTCTGTAAAATGGAGCATTTCAACTAAAAAACAACTCAGTTTAGTTTAAGGATAAAGAAGTTTGTTTAAAGAAAGTGGAATAAAGTCTTCATGCTCTTTTACCTGTTCTTTCCCCACAAAAGACCGAGTCAAAGAACACTAGGTAGACAAAGAACTCCTTGACCTCAGTCTAGGACAAATTTGTCAATGCTTTGATGAATGAATATGCTGAGAGCTGTTAGTGGTGTGTCTAATAGCAGTTTAGAAAAATATAAAGACTACCTTATGTTAACTGTCACACATATAAAATGTATTTGTATTATTGACTGAGTTTTGGTAGTAATAATCTTTTTTTTCAATATTGAAAACTAATAACAAATAAAACAACAGAAACATGTCCAAATAATGCAACAGGTATATATCTTTTCTTTTAAATAAGAAAAGATAGCAAATTAAAAAATTAAGGGTCAGATAATGGAAATTCTATGAGAACTGTTCAAACAAAGAAGAGTTTATCAAAATTTGAAAGGTATTATAAATGACTTAAATCATTTAAAAACTTTTTGGAAAAGTCAGATTAGAATTAGACACTAATGGCAAATAGAGAAAATCAAAGTCATCACACTAAAATCTGGGAAAGTAATGTAAGTGAAATAAAGTTGATTTATTTAGAAAGTCTTTTAGTAAGCATCAAAATAAAAATAAGACACTGATATTAGACTCAAGGAGATCAAGGCAGAAAGAATAGTGAAGAAAGTTATATAAGAATGGTTGTTGATTAATTCATGAGACTCTAACAATGTATAACTGCTATTTGAATAGGTTAAGGAAACAGAAAGCAAAACTATGCGTGCATAGAAGAGTTTTTCTTACAAAAGAATTTTGTTAAATTGAATTATCTCACTGTGCATCAGAGGGCGGAAAAGAAAGATCTAAGTGATGACAGCAAAGCTAAAGATGAAGAATAAAACAAATGGGGGTCTAGGCAAAAACAAGTTAATATACATGAAAGAGCAGGCCTCAGAGTCCCTGTTATAACACTTACTCCATTATTCCATAGATTCCATGGAGTCATTCAAAGATCAAGAATGAGCAGTGTGGAGAACCCTGAAACTAATGAAAATTTGACCCAGCAGTTGCACTTCTGGGAATCTACCCAAAGGAGACCTCAATGTGGGTACAAAAGGACACCTGTGCTCGGATGTTTACTGCAGCACTATTTATAATTGCAAGGTTTGGAAACAACCCAAATGTCCAAGAACAGATGAGTGGATGAAAAAGATGTGGTATATATACACAATGGAGTATTACTCATCAATTAAAAATGACAAATTTGATGAATTTATAGAAACCTGGATGTACCTAGAAGAAATCATTCTAGCAGAAACGAGCCAGATAGAAAGGGACAGAAACCAAAAGGTTTCACTAATATATGGTCAACCAAATGAAACTGCACAAGGGGAGAGTGGGGATCAGCTGGAGCAGGTGGGAAGGGGAGGTGGTGGGTGACCCCCAGGGACTGAAATGATGTGAAATATATATATATATAAATAAATTTTTAAAAATTAAAAAAAAAGTATTGGAGCCATTGGCAAATCAATAAAATCTAAACAGAAAAAAAAAAAAAAAGATCAAGAATGTTACCAATGTAAATGATAATTTAATTATGACGGTAAAAGATATTTTCAACATAGAATCTAGGAAATGGAACATATATAAATAGTTACTTAAATTCCATATAAGGATCAATCTGTGGGCCAGGATATGATTCATAATTGAAAAAGTGTGAAATTTTCTGCTAATAATTTATTTAAAATAAAGCAAAAGCCAGTAACCTAAACAAATAGAATATAAAAATCACGATCCTTTATATTTTAAAACATGGCAAACCAGAAGATAGAAAATTGGAAGGAAGTTTATGTTAGAATATTTACTCATTTTCTATAGCAATGATTGATTTATAGTCTAATTTAAATACTGACTATATTAATTTTATTATTTGATTTGCCAAACTATATATCTGGGGAGGACACTTCACTTCCATGTGTATATCAGTCTCATCATTTTCACCTCACTGTGCAATAAAAGCCTCACTTCATTACCCCATAAAGTGTGAGCACCCTTCCCACAGTCAGGCTGACACTTTGTACCTTCTCCTTCTACCCTCCTTCTTTATCTCTTTATTAAGTGTTAACCACTTGTATTTTTCACAGAATCTAATAGTTTTTTGTTTCATTTTTGTTTGTTTGTTTGTTTGTTTTGGTGTCGTGATTAGTTTTCTTTGAGTATTTATATTCCATATTACAGAAACATTTGGTATTTGTCTCTCACTTTCTGACATTTTTTTAACATAATCACTTCATGTTCCATCCATGTTGTCACAAATGGCAAGATATCATCTTTTTAATTAGATAGTAGTAATGCTTGAGTATATATCATACTATCTGTGCCCATTATCCATCAGTAGGCAATTAGGTTGTTTCCATGTCTCAGCTATTGTGAATAATGCTGTTATAAAAATTGGAGTCCATAAATCTTCTCAAATTAGTCTTCTCAAATTAGTTTTTATATACTCTTCATGAAAATACCTAGGGGATGTATCACTCAGTTACATGTCGTTTCCATTTTAGTTTTTAAGGAATCTCCAAACCATTGTCCATAGGGACTGTACCAATTTGCATTTTCAACAGTGAAGGAAGGGTTCCTTTCTCAATGTACTAACACTAGCATATATTATTTCCAAGCTTCTTTATATAACTTATTCTCATAGGTATGGTTTTGATTATTATTTCTCCAATAATAAGAGAACTTGAACATATTTAAATATCCCTCTTAGACAACTGAATATCTTTTTGGAGAAGCATGTATTCTACTCCTTTGTCCAGTTTTTTGTTTGAGTTATTGGGTTTTCAGATGCTGGTTTGTATGAACTTTTGTATACTTTGGATATAAAAATTTTGTCAGATGTATGATAAGCATATTTTTTCCCACTAAGTAGGCTGTCTTTTCTATGTGTGGTAGTTTCTTCCACTGTACAAAAATTTGCAATATAAAATTTAAATACATTGATGTTACTTTCTTTCAAAAATTTATTTCTGGAGGGCAATATTTGTCATATCATTTATGAAATTAATTATCTAAATCTGTTAATATCCTTTGTTAAATCAATTTAAATTCAACACCTTTACTATTACATGTGATATGGCAATTTCTTTTTGTTCTTATGTCTAAAGTGTCATTCAACAGATACAAGTAGTTGTTCTGGCAATATTGATAGCTATAATTTAAAATATACTTAGTTCTAAATATCCATTTCCTTAAATATTATCTTTAAATTTTGGCAAGTATTATTTTTGTTAAGTGTGATTCTTTGTAAAAATAAAATAAAAATTCTAAGACTTAAGATTCCAAACTAGTCATTTATGATTATTGATGTCACATTTTTCTGTGTGATATTTCTCATGGCCACAATTCAGAGTATATCTCTTATTATTAATACATTTTCTTATATATTGAAAAAAATCCATTAATTGATTAGGAAAAATAATTATCAGCTACCATAATCTATGGCAGTGGCTATAATTAATTATTAAAATTTAGCCATATTACTGTAGTGTCATATCAAATCATTGAAAAAATGCTAAAATTTATCTCTCAGTCATTCCTTTATTTCAGAAAAAAATTTTTTTTAAGATTGTTGCACATTGATCTACTACAAGTAACACACACACACACACACACCTTTGTCTTAGAAACTTATGGACTAGTAAAACTTAGTAGATGGAAGACAGTTGTGTAGATCAACTATTATAGGCAATGACTATTGAAATCAATATACTTCATTTAGTTGTTTTGGGACTAAAGGGAAGTTTTTTGTTGTTGGTTTTTTTTTTTCCTTCTATAAAGTCTTGACATGCTTTTCTTAGCCACATTAGATATGTTCACATTTTAAGTTTTTCTTGAAGCAATCAACATGGCTATTGAGTCAGATTACATAGTGTGAGTTATATCAACACAACCCACCTAAATAACAGGTGGCTAGTAGGAGGAAGTTCTGTGTTCCAGATACTATTGGGACACTAAGTCCTGATACAGAGAGAATGATGCTGGAATGAAGCAACTGTAAATATCCCAGCTTTAATTTAGAAGATATAGTCCTCTTACTTGATTAACAGTGAATTAACATACAAAATGGTATCTCCAGTATTTGCCATCCACAGTGAAACCAAACAAAAGTACTAATAGTATTTTCTTCCCAGTCAGTTGCTTGGGAAAAGATTAACCAAGAAGGACATATGGAATCTAAATAATAGAAAAATTTAATCATTTATCTGTCTCTAATAAAAATATAAACTGTCAATTTAGAAGTTTGTATGTGATTCATACAGAAATCCTAATATTATTAATATTTTTCATATCAATTGCAGCTTTGCACTTACGTATGAGACTTGACTTCATTCCCTCTTCCTCTCACTGTCTTTCAAGCAATTTTTCACATTGTGAGATCTTTCAGTATTTGTTTCTTGTCTGAATATCTTCAATGTTTTCCAAACTTCTTAGTCACAAACAAGTGAAATCTCCTTAGTTAGGTGTTAAGTCATTTTGAAAATAATCAACTAAGAACAGAAATATCATATTTTCAACCAGGTACCTATGACCAACTTACATTCACAGAGATATGCAGAAGATGACATAGGAAAACAATGTCTCAACCTTTCCTAAAAGTTTTGACTAATCTATAAGCCAGTTATCTTAACAACTGACTTTCAAGGATTCAACTATATTGCAACAGGTTTTTCTGAAGATTGTACAAAATAGCACAGCAAGTTTCTACTATGGTTCTTTTGCCTTAGTTCACTGTCCATTCTCCCCAACATGAGCTAATATTTTTCCACTGTTCAGAATGAGAAATGTAAAATGTTTATAAGATAAGGAAGGGAAGCATTGGCTAGATGTGTATAGCAGACCTGATTGGAAGTGGCCATTATAGTTCTTTCAGAAAGAATGACCACTTGCTAAGTTATAGATATCAGACATCATTCATCGTATTGACCACTTGACATAGCAAGATCCCCTACCTTTATAAATTATTCACTTTTTAAATATTTGAAAATAGATTTTGGGTAAAGAGAAGAGAATAAGATGCTCACATTTGACCACTATCAATGATAGTATATTTGCTCAACATTATCTGGTCAGGAATATTTTATTATTATTCTCTAGATCTGCACTCTATATTTAGCCTACATGAATTTTCTGTAGTTACCAAAAGAACCTCTGTATTTTTATATCTTTTCATCTTTACTGAATTAGGTGCTCTAACTCTAAATTCCCAAAACACAAGATTACTTGCACTGTACTTCCATATACCTCTCTAATCCTTAAAGAAAGTAATAGCCCTTCTGCCTAACACAGTGATTAATAAAGTACTTGTCTTTTGATATACCAATAAAGCCAGTTACAATTCATGGCTATTGAAATTTTAAATTATTTAACATGGGGGAAAAGGAGTATAGGGAAGAGATGGTATAGACCTCCAGTCTTACACTATATTAAGTAAAGGTAAAGGTAAAAAAGGATATATATGGAAGAGGCTAGTTATAGGGAAGTTACTAGAACCATCAGAATAAAGACAGCTTTGTTATGTTAAAGGAATCTTTTTTTTTCCTCCAGAGGGAAAAGAAAGGTGAATCTTTACACATAAATAATAGAAGTATGTCCTTCAGCAATGTCAAGTTAGTTTCTGTCAGTGGAATCTTCAACCCCAAACTAGAAATAGAAGATACATTTTGTTTGGTTCCTTGAAGACTACCAAGATCCTAAACAGAAAGGAAGCAGAAAGGTGACCTCAATTTCCTAGTGGCTCTATATCTAGGCATTTAACAATACTCTTGAATGTAGAGGAAATCCAAACTTTGAACAAAGACTTAGAGTTCTCAAAACTGAGGTAAGAAAAACTGCATGTAAACACACCAGCTAGGAGGAACATTCCTAAATAGTTCTGCTTTTCACTTGTAAAAACTGAGGAATATACTATAAAATGATCAAAATCTGTAAAAAAAACTAGCTTCAACAAAAGTTGCAATCATATCAAAGATGAACTCAATCACAGCATTTATTATGGTTTAAAATCCAACAAGCCTCACACAGAACACAAGACCACAAGAGATGCAAAAGCAAAAAGCCTCTATTTCCAGATCGAACTGGGGTCTAACCCCGGCACTCAACAACACAGCAGCAATATCTTGGAAGGAAGGACCCTGACTCACAGGGAAGTGGGGTTTTTATACTTTTTCAGGCAGTCTAGGTGAATTTTCCACACAGATGCTTTGATATAGTTAAGACCTAGAGACCAGGTAACCACCTGGTTTGGGGGCAGTTACATGGTTCTGGGCTTTATCTTTCTGAGTCTGTTTGTTCCCTTTTTATGGTGTTAGTCTTGGCATATTTTGCATTCTTGACTTCTAATTTTTAAGCAATAATTTCTTAATATTTTTAGACTAACAAATTACGGTAGGTAATTTGCCCATTATCTACACTGAGCTCTAAAACTGGGAAACTGAAGATAGTTATCACCAATTTTATTAGATGTGGAAGCAACACTGGAGTCTAGGATATGCACAGTTGGATCATTTTGTTTGTTTAATCAATACACTAAACTTTCCACTGTAGTGGGACTTAATGTCTCTGAGATATATGTAGTCCAACTTTCAAAAGTACTGGTATCCAAGTTTAAAGAGTAACTTCATAATGAATTAAAGTGAAGATTGACCTAATTAAACTGTCTGTACAAAAGAAAATCCCCAAGAAGATGATTCAGTGTTACTCCTAGATTGTTTTCTCCACTATGTCCAGAATTCAACTTCAATACTAGCATAACAAGAGATAAAAATTAGGATGATCCTGATAAGAATGGTAAAATTGCATATATAAAACAAACAAAATATATATTTCTAGAGGAAAATCTAATTGTGATAAAGGAATAATAATCAAAATGTACAATTAACACTAAAAACTCAACTTTCCATAATTTTGTAAAAAAAAGAAATGAAAAACTTTATCCGATCATTTGCTTTCTCTGTATTTCCTAAGTGACACCATTTGGTATCTTCCTCCTTGGGATTTAATCCCCTCCAGTTCCATTATGTTGTAAATACTTTCTAGAATGTTTTGTGAGACTATTGTATTCTGGTACTATAATTATAAGAAAATCTTCAGTCAATGTATCTCTTAAAGATAGACAAAATAAGCCCTCTAAAACCCAAAAAAAGGTAAATCCAGAGATCTCTAAGAATACAACTTTGTCATGATTAGATATCAAGATTGAAATTCTTTAATCTCAGAAGGAATTTGTCCAAAGAACAAAGAGGAAACAAGACACAAAATGGTGAACTTTTTTTTTCCTTTTTAAGTATGAGACAATTATATTGACTATTACAGCTTATTGGTTTCATTGATGGTACAGCTGGTATACTCTGAGTGATAAAAATAGAGATACAGTGGGAAGTAAAAGAAGAATTTCTAATTCTGAAAGTATGATTAATTTATTCCAGTTCATACAAGAAACATGTGACAAATGTGGTGTAACTGGTAGTTTGGCTTTAGTATGTGAACACTTAGCAAGCTGTGTCTAAAGATTCATTGGAAATTGAAAAGGAAGAGAAGCTGAACAGGGCTGGGGAAGATACTCAGATTTAGGAGAGAAAAAAAGCACTTGAAGAGACAGAACTAGAGCACAGTAAGGAAGCTCCGATTATGTAGTAACATGGAAAAGATAAGGTGTTCAATAAGAAAAGATGATCAATGAAAAGAGACAAAGGAGGGGACTACATAAGAAACTTTGGGGTTCATACTATTTATATTGCTAATATCTTCATTTTAACAAAACCCTGGCATATAAGCAGTACTCAATTTTACAAAAAAAAAAATTACTAAGAATTTTTTTCTTGTACTGTTTCTTGAAATAATTGATATTCACCAGTCCTTTCACTGTTTGACATTTTGACTTTTAGACCTCAAGAGAATAACCTTCTTGGATATTCTTTCAAATAGTTGGTATAATGATAACTTTCAGCTCTTTCAAGTTGTTTTTTTTTTAAATGCCACCACACTCTCTTTGCCATCAATCAATTATAAAAAACAAAGAATGAAATTCTTTCTAAGCTACCAGAATAATTTTATTCTAAATTTTGACATTGATAGTATCCTGAAAAAAAAATGAACATGCACACATCATTTGATAATCTTTCTTTTTTTTTAGTATTCATAAATGCAATAAAATGTGTTGATAAAAAAATTCAAATTTGTGTTTATTTCTGGATCTCAGAAATAATTAATATCAGACAATGTATATCAAGCTTCGATTTGGGGGAGATTATTTTGCTTAAATTAATGATTTAATGGTTCAAGAGCTTTTGGCTTGAAACATATACAAGAAAAGAGTGATTATTATGAGAGAAAATGGCATTGAATTGGTCTCCATTGAATTGTTCCAACTTAAGATACTGCTGGTGGGGAGGGTATACAATGGGGTCCGATGGGGGATCACAGGTGCTTTGGTGGTGCAGGTAAAGTGATCTGAGAAGGTATGATCTAGGTCTCTAAAATACACACAATGAGTTTAACAGATGTTATCTCAATAAAGCAGGGGTGCAGAGGATTTTAAATGTAAACTATTCTAAAATAAGTTTAAAAAATATGTAGTAGAGTGGAAAGTCATTTGAAAGTGTGAAGAAATGTTGCAGATGAAAAGCAGATCAAAAGCAAGTATTTTTCACTCTCTGAATGACTGAACGTCACTGTTGCTCAATAGCCCATACAGTATGTGACAAGAAATGACATGCTGGGGAATAAAATCAATCTGATGATGGAGGAGTAAGACTGCCGTAAATGAAAAAGAAAAATTGAAGATAGTCTCTGTCAGTCAAATTAGATAAGATACACAATCTTATAAAATACAAATTGGAATTAGAGGTGCACAATAGTGTTTGTGCCTTTACAGCCATACTTGAATGCCTACATTCTGACATCCATCAGCACAATTACTGAAACAATGTTTTCAGAATTCTTCACTGACCACCTTCATTTCCAAATCTACCTTCAGAATTCTTCACTGACCACCTTCATTTCCAATTCCCTTGGCCTGTTCTCAGTCCTTATATTTAACTACGCTGAAGCATTTCATCACTAAGACTAAACAGTATACATTTATTTTGTTTTCTTTCAC
The DNA here is from genome assembly GCA_004024945.1 of Uropsilus gracilis. Taxonomy (NCBI): domain Eukaryota; kingdom Metazoa; phylum Chordata; class Mammalia; order Eulipotyphla; family Talpidae; genus Uropsilus; species Uropsilus gracilis. Next base: position 29,386 of record PVHY01003890.1, read on the forward strand.
ATTTTATTGAAGGTTTTTTTTCTTCATTTATCTTGTGTAGTAATGTACTACAGCAGTCTGTTAGCACCTCTCACTGAGTATGCTTTCTCTTCCGATTATAAATAAATAAATAAATAAATAAACAAACAAACAAACAAACAAACAAACAAACTCCTCCAGGCATTATTTTCAATGTTCTGTGGTTCTTGCTTTACATACACTTTGGATTCATTAAATCACAAAATTACTTCAAAGAACATCTTGCTGACATGTCTCTTAAATCTTCAACCTTACAATGTAAACTACTAATATTAAATCTTTCTTCACTTAGTTTTAGGGGAACTTGTAGTTCTGTGATTTCTCATTTTTCTTGCTGTTTCATTTTCTGTACTGAATTCCTACCCTTTCTTGGAAATGCAACATACAATTCACCTACACTCATGGCATTTACTACTCCACAGGAAAAAGTATTTCCAATTTCTTTGTTCAGAAGTGTCTTACTATCTGGAACCCATAGATTCCTCTTGTGATGATTTTAATTTTTTCACAACATTACACTGTGAACTCTCTAAGAAAAGAATATAGTTCATACTTATTTCTATCTATTATGTAGTATTTGGCACTGTGTTCTTTGAACATAGAATATTCTGTAACAAATGTTAGTTTTTCTTTGACAATTAGATCATAACTCCCCCTAAACTTGGAGAACCTATAAATAAACTGCTATGATATAGTATCTCTAAACAGGGAAGTGCAAGAATAAATTAGCATTATTTTTTTTTCTTTTTAAGGCATTGTATTATATCTAATTTTAGGTTTTCATTGTGAGATCTATATGCAGTGTTATCTCTCAACTATTTTATTGCCAATGTGTCTTCTGTTATGTGTTAAATTTATTCCTAATAGTGAAGGTGAAATTGATTTTTTTTGTTTGTAAATTAAATCTAGCTTTAAATATATCAGAATAATTTCTTATGTAGAGCTAAGTTGAAGATATGTCATTATTTAAAATCCTTACACATAAACTTGGTTTATTGACCTTTGCTTTGTTTGTTAATCTTTTTAAGTACTGCATGTGCAAATTTCTGTACCATACATATATCCATCCCTTCAGTACTCTTCCAATGATACCCTCCTCTCCTCTTGCAAAAAAAAATAGATTGTTTTTCTATTTTTATTCCTCTATTCTCCATTCCTTTGTCATCAGACCAGAATCCCAAACAACCAGGAAATAAATGATTAGGACTGCCATGTTTAATCCCAGCAATGCCGTTAGAATGTTTAACGAATTTAATATAAACAATATATTATTTTTTTCTTGCTATTCAGGTTCCAGCCACCTACTTCAAGGGGCCCACAAACACCAGAAGAGCCCAAGTCTGTACAGTTCTAACGTTGGGAAAGCCCTGCTAGCCCAAACCTCAATAACTTACTAGGAGCTCTGCTGAGGGAGGAGTTAAACCGCCGTTTCCTGATGGCAAAAGGACTGTGGCGGGAAGTCCTATCTGGAATGCCACAACGATGCCCCAAAGCTGTCTGAGATCACAGTATTCGGTCACCCAAGACTTCTACTTCTTTTCCTCCCCTTTTCAAAAGTTTGGAGTTTCCTACAAGGGAGGCAGTCTTTGAAAATCTATCTTCCCGCCTCCATTACTTGCTGTCAGTAATAAAACTAATCTTATTTACAGGGACTTAAGTCCAATCTATTGGTCAAGGCATCCCCAGTGACAAGCCTCTTAGAATTTGGTAACTTTCTTAATCCTTGGCTCTTCTGTCCAACTTTGAAAGAAGAAATGCAGAAATAATTAGATGAAAAAAAAATGTGAAACATTTCCATTGCTGAATGGAATTCCATCAATCTGGTCCACTTTCACATAAATCAATTTAACTGCACATATGTTTTGCAAATAATGTCACTGATATTTCAAAACAACCAATCCAATAAATTAATTAAAAAAAGAAACATCAAAATAGTTTATTCCGTAACAATTTTGCAAAATACGATTAAAAAAAACCTAAATATTTTATTTACAGTTAAAATCACTTATATACAGTTAATCTATATACAACTAAATGAATTTAAAGATTTGGTCTTCATTGGCACATATATCCCATAGGCCTGAAAATATATCTGGCACATTAGTAAGTTCTAGCAAACATTTGCAAAATAAAATTTTAATTATAACAGTGCTGCTTTTCTTTTATGAAACTATATTAGTTGAAAATTCTGGATTAATACTCTTCCTTGGTAATTGCTGTTAAATTCGTAACATTCACCAAAGAAGGCTTTGTAAAAACCAGAGATCTCAAAACCTTTAGTTTAGATAATTTTCTGATTATGGGGACATTAGTAACTGAATTTTGCTTGCTTGTTTGTTTAAATTTCATTCCTGCCACGACCATGGATCACTCCAGTATAGTAAAAAAAAAAAAAAAAAAAAGAGCAGATGATATATCTCTATCTCTATCTATCTATCTATCTATCTATCTATCTATCTATCTATCTATCTATCTATCTCGGATACATTCAACGTTGAAGATAGAAGCCAGCCAGATGATCAATGTAAAATGGAAAAGTGATTTCCCTGCACTTTGGGCAGTTCTTATGGCATACATACAGTATTACAGATGGTCTGAAAAGAATAGCCTAATTGATTTAAAGGTTCAATTTCATAGGAGAAGAAAACATTCCTGAAAAGGTTTTTGTTCTTAAGAGTTGATGCAACTGAGGTAGGATAAATAATTCTCCTACATTAGCAGTTCTAAACTTTTAGTATACACTGAGGAAATTGTTGAATATGTTTTCATCTCTTCTCCAAGGGTCTGACAGAGAGTCCTGAGAATGGTGCTAAAGAATCTGTCAACAAGAGTCAGAATTTCATCTGCAAGTGAAAACAAAACTTTTATTTAAAGCATTTTGGTATTCGGAATTCTAAGTACTTGGCCAAAAAAGTCTTTAAATGTATTGTCAAATACATCAAGAATAAACATTAAAAAGGCAAACTGTATGTTAAGATATGTGCTTTACCCCACCTCATTTAAGTTATTATGCTTCATATTAAATACAGAAATGCCTAATAGCATAGTTTCATTTTCATATAATTCATCTGTACCTGAATCTTAATCTTTAAATTAGCTGACCATAAAATTCAGTTTCAATTTTTTTTTATCAATTCTGTAGAAATCTGTATGATCTTGTCATTCTGAAAGGACTTCTTATGACTTCCATGTCTTTTATCCTACAACAGAATCGATAAAGAATTCTTGACTACTTGAAAATGATGGCTATATTCACAGGGGCATAAAAAAAAAATATCTAATCACCGATGGAGACAATATGCCCTGGTGTTGAAATTCAATACCACTTCAAAAAAATAAAACTGGAAATGGAGTTATTAGGGTAGAGTCCCTCAAATATACTCAGTCATATCTCTTCTATATGTTTGAAAATCTCAGATTAATGACAATAGAGATACTAGTCCTTTGTTTTGGGTTATTGCCATAACTCAGGCACTATTTTTCTGCAACAGTAACTGATTTTGTATAACTTATCTTGCTCATGTTGTCGTACAATCCAGAGGCCTGTGTACATTTGAGAAAGGCACACTCTCTTGGAAAGAATGATCTGTGAGGCTGTTTTCTTTCCAGCTGTTAGAAGTTGTGTGATGAAAATCATGCTGCCTTCCCCAAATTTACCACTTCTGCTTTATATCCTCTTGGTTTAACAGTGATGTTTTATTTAAAAAGATCCCTAGAAATATGTCATTTCAGAAAGTTACTCTCCTAATCATACCATAAATTATCACATCAGGCATACTGAGAATGGTGTAATATTTTATTAGGTGTTCAAAGTATATACTGAACAAAAAATTATTAGAAAAACACCACAATTTTTAATGAATAAATTCCTATCATTATCAGTTGTTTCCCTTTTTGCATAAGAATTTCAGCTTTATGAACCTCACTTTTTTTTTAAGAAAAAAATTGACATTTCCTTTATGAAGTCTATCTAATCTTTCACCTTTCTCCAAATGTAGTAAATCGAGAGCATCACCTTTTTAAGCACTAAGTATGAAAGGTTGACTTTGTAAGTTCTGGGTCTCACATTCCAAGACTTTGCAGTCTAATAAAAATCTTATTGTATCCAGTTTACATCACATCATTTGATGTTGAGATATGTAATTTTTTATTACTCCTTAAATGTTTTTTTCCCTCTAATTGGATGCGGAGATTTTTTTGAGAAAAATTCTTGTTTGATTCGTTACAATCCAGTGATACATTTTTAATAATGGTAGATTATTTTCTCAAGTGCAGGTAAAATAAGGATAATTGTTTAAAAATCTAGAAAACTATTTTTTCTTTTATTTTTAAATTGCAATGATGTTATATTAGTGTTATTTTTGATTTAGAGGTATAGACTCTCCTCCATCAGTACTGACACCACACCATACCTACCACCAAAATACCCACTATCTCCCATTGTAATTCACTGTCTCTTCTTTTCATTCTTTCCACTCCCCAAGCAGTGGAGTAGGTGCCCTCAATTCTACAATCAAATTTCTTTTGACATTGTCTTGGCTATATTTGACCTTTTATTTTGTTTTTCTATATTCCACATATAAATAGCACCATCTGATGTTTGTTTTTCTCCTTCTGACTTATTTCTCTTAATATAAACCCCTGCAGTACCATTATTTTTTTACATCTCACACCTTACAATTAATCTATATTTTACAAATATTTTATTTTTTTGGTCAAAATATATTTGGGATGGGGCCATCTTTCTTCACTCCACTGCTCTATCCTTCATTCAAGCCATCATCATATCATGAGTAAAATACTGGAATAAATTTCACAGTGTCTCCCTGACTTCAACTTGTCAAACCACAAACCATTCTTAACATTCTAGAAAGAATAATACCTTTAAAACAGAAACACTGAGGTCAGACATTTGCTGATAACTTCACAATAGCTTACTGTATCACTTGAAATTTATGATCTTCACTTGAAATCTATGATCTTCATAGTTGTTTATATGGCCCACCATTACATGAAACAACCCCAACTTCTTTCCTCTTTACCCCCTACTATTATTTACTCCTGTAATCATATGACTAAGAGATATCCAGGGATTTAAATTAAGAAAAAAAATCCATTTTTCACATTCTAAAAGGTTTGGCTATGTATGTTCACAAAGCCAAAGGAAGCAGACTCTTAATCTGAAAGATCATTATTGTTGCAGAAAGAGACAGAGAAGAGAAAAAAGGATTTCAACTAATATATTTCAAATCTAGCCCTGAAAGTTACCTACCCCCCTACCCTGTGAACAACTGCCCAAGGAAACAGACCCACATGAAAGCTGGGCTACTGAGGTCAGAAAGTTTTACATAAGTCTAAGGCAGAAACATAAGAGAGTTTAGGCAGATTCCAGAGGGCTAGCATAGGAATAGAAATGCAAAACTCAAAATGTGCCATATTATCACCATGAGGATGAGATAGCAACTGCCATTGTCCTTTACAGGAACAAATTTCCATCTCTCATTCTCTGCTTCAGTCTCTTGTCCAGAGGTCTACTATTCCTGTATTCCTTTATTTGACCTCCATCTGATGAAAAAAAGCTTGTGCATATATATTAAAATATTATATATTATATATAATGTATCATATATATCTATTATATGTTATATGCATTGTATATGTTATATATTATATATATTATATATCATATATTATATGTATTGCATATTATATATGTGATATATGATATATGATATTATATTATATACACATAAACTTTTTTGGTGATGGAAAGAGGTGTGTATATATATAAACTATATATATATATATATATATAAACTACATATATATATATATACACACACACACACACAAATCTCCTTCCCAGCTGCATCCATTTTGGAAAGTCATGACATGCTGGGAATTATAGTTCAAGTAGGTTTCATGTAAGTGGGGGGTAGGAAAAATGGTGCCCATTCACTGGACTGAACTCTTCCCCATTCACAAAGATTCATTTTATGACTTCTTCATTTCTCATTTCTCATTCTTCTCTGTACATTGGTTTCCTTGCTAATGCTAAATTTGATACCTTTTCTTTGCCTCTTAAGATGAACACAATAGTAATCTCCATTTACAATCTCAGTGTCCAAGTTTTACCACCTGTTTTTTAGAGTGTAAAAGTTTCTTTAATAATAATACACTACTTGTTTTTGTATTTGTATTGGTATTTCCTAAGGAAATGTGAGTTCACCATGGGAAGTATTTTTATAATATTTTTCTGTTCATAAAAATGTATACACATAGTTATATAATTTTGCAAATGCTATATTCTTATTAGGTAATGTTAATATGGATGATCCTGAAAAAACATTCAAGACTTAAGTTTATGCAGATATTTGAATATTCAATCAGAAATCACAATAATTATTTGACTTGAGGTTATTTTTTCTCCCTACTTATTGTTAAGGTTTATTCTAGTTTAATAATTTAAAGAGTAACTTTTGAATATAAAAAATTATATATAGCTCCTGATATATCTTGAGTACTACAAGACTTTAGCTCATGAAGTATATAAGAATAGAAAAGAATAATTTTAACGCATGGGTATACAGACAAATTCAGGAAGACAGTATTTAACCAGAGTTGCAAAGTAGTTTGAACACATTGGACTAGATTTCAGAAGCAGAATTATAAGCTCTAGGAAAAGGTTTGAAAAAAATAAGCAAAGGCTACCCTATGTAAGAACTTTACAACTTTACAACTACTAGTAAAACACTCCATATTGCATTGCAGTTAGCCAATCCTGTAATACAGAAATATGTTCTAACTGAGGGTTCTGAAACAGGAGTAAATGCAGGAAGACCTACTGGCACAAAATAATTCAAGGTTATGTTCTGGTTTTCTTATGATCTTGAAGGATCTTTGTATGATTTTGCCAGCTATCCCTAAAAGCTAATGGATTTCAAATTGTTATCGTGGATCACACAATACGAAAGGGAAGGGAAGTACCTGAGCTATACTCTATACCCGAAAGGGTTGGGAACCCTATCTTTTGGGGGGTGAGCAGGGCTTGTTACCAGTGCTCTTTAGTGAAAAGCATAGTAGAAAGCACAAGCAGACTATACTGGGGCTTGTGCAGATTTAGATATTTCATCATATACTACATACCTTATTAGCACTTTTTAAAAAATTATTTTGCCTTTCTATTTTTTCTATTTTATCTATTCTTTAATTTCTTTTATTCTTTACTATATTATTATTTATTATCTTCGGAATCACACTAATTGCTTCTGCCAACATATCACATAACAAACTATAGGAAAGGTCAGCATTTACATCTACTTATATGCAAGGGAATGAAATATCAGCATGTTAAGCATACTCAGAACAGTACAACTTTCCCTATACTCTAGAATACGTATACATGTATGACAGTTAATGTATTATCTGGCATAAGAAAAATTTCCAGCAAATCTAACAATTTCCTGATGGCTTCTTTCATCAACTGCCTGATAGGGGAAAAAAAAAAAAAGCATGTAGCAAGATTTTATGACTACTAAGACTCTTGAGAAACAGGCTTGTTTATTATAGCAAAACAACACTTTAAAAGTAGCACTTAAAATATATTGCCTGCCATAGTTAATATTTATTATGTCATAAATGACTGATAAAAACAGAAAGAAACAGAATGTTCAAGACAGAACAAGATACAGTTTTGTCAAATTCCTTCTGAGACTGGGTGATCAATGAGTTACTCCAGAGGAAGAAACATTATTTAGTCAAACTTCAAGTAAGAAAAATAAAATACTAACAGATAAAAGGAAACTGCTATTTAACTTATTTGTTTTCATATTCTAATTCAGACTGTTATATAGACAATACAATCACTTCTCTCTATAGTTCATATATATTACTAAATAGACTGAAAGCATTCGCTTATCCGTGGTGAGGGTGCAATATCCTGGGACTTGGTAGAGCATGCTGTTTATCTTTCCTGTACTGTTTTTGCCTTCGTAGGAGCACCTTTGACTTGTACGATTGTTTTTTGTTTCTTGGTGGGTCTCATCTCCGCAGTTTCTGCAACATTTTGTTGCTCCTTCAGTCAAAAAGACCCATTTTACTAAAATGTGAGACCTGACATAATAAAATTCATAGAAGAGAACAGAAATGTACCATAGAGATATGTGAGGGGACTCCAACAGCAAAAGATATAAAACAACAATAAATGGGCTGCATTGAAATAAAATGCTCCTATACAGCTAAGAAACTATCATCAACATAAAACAATATTCCACTAAAGTGGAGCAGACATTTCCAAATCATACTCGCAACAAGGGATTAATATCTAAAATATATGAGAAACTCACTAATTCAACATCAAAAGTCACATAACGCAGTTAAAAAATGGGTAGAGAATCTGAATAGGCCCCTATTCAGAGAAGATGTACAGATGGACAATAGTACAGGAATGATATTTATAATTAAGACAACATCATTTCATACCCATGAGAATGATTATTGCCCAAAAACCCAAAAGCAACAATTGTTGAAGAGGAAGCACAGAAAAAGGGATGCATGTATTTCATTTTGGATATGTAAATTGGGGCAACCATCATAGAAAACAGTATGAGGATCCCATAATTATTAAATCATAAGTTTTATAGAACCAGTCAGTCATCCTTCTTATGGGTGTTTATTTGAAGAACAGAAAAACACTAATACAAAGAGACTGAAACACCACTAACTTCATCTGCATTGTTTCAGTAGTTACAAAGAACTCAGTGTCCAAGAGGAGTTGATTGGAAATAGAAGTTGTGTTATTTGTGACTCATAAATAAAACAGAAAAAAATTGTCATTTTAAACAAAATAGCTAGACCTAGAGGGCATCAAGATTAGTGAATAAGTTAGAGGGAGAGAGGCAGATGTATTATCTCATACTTACATAATATACATACAGAATATAATTCAATGAACTGAAAACAAAACAAGTATAACATTTTAGCATATAAGATCAAAGCAGTGGTTACCATATGGGATGTAGGTTAGGGGTTGGAACATCAGGTAAAAGTGGTCAGTTGTGTAGTGAAGGATGGAGTTAATGTTTTAATGGTGAAAATATTATATAAATAGATGTTGATTTAATGATGCACATCTGAAATTTGCATGTTATAAACCAATGTCAGTTCAATAAAATATTTTTAAAATAACAACAAAAAGTTTGCATGAATAAGGTACTGACATATCAAGAAACACAATTTTCCAGTGGATGAGTTACGGAGAACTATATTGTATTTTTGGCTTACATGTTTTATTTATTTAGCTGAAATAATACACTATGACTTTTATTGCTCACCTTTGGTAATCAACATTACGTCTATCACTAGGATTCTGTAACTAAAGAAAAATCATGCAGTAATTTTTGCAAGTTGTAGTGTTTTCTAGAATTCCTAACATATTTTATAAATATGAGACTGACTCAGGAAATATGGAAACTTCCTAAAATCATATTTCAAATGATAATACTGTTGTCCCTCACAAGGTGCTCTGGTAACTGCTCCACTATCTTTTGCCCTCTTATTTTAATAGGAATGAGATTGAGTTTCTACATGCAATGTTTCCTTTTACCTCCCTGTGACATTTTACTAGTGTTCTTCACGAGAAATGTCATTTCCATTTGGTTACTGTAATGAAATAAATATTTTATTTCAAATATTTTAATTCAAAGAATGAAATCAAATATTTTTATAATAAGCAGAGGTTCTATATCACTAAACAACACTTAAATTCCTTTCCTAGACTTCTGAGATGGGTTGAGTTCCCTCATGCACTATGACAACCTAAATGCCATTATAATATCATCAATTAACATACTACACAGAAGTTGCTTTCTATGCCTTCTTACTCCTACAGGATGAAAAACCCTTAATTAGAATAACCTGAATTTGTTTACCATTCTCTTTCCAGTGTCTAGCAAAATTGATTAGCACTCTACAGGTGCCAAGATGTATTTATCACAAAATAATGAGATAATTCTCAGGCCTAGATAAATGGTAATAGTATCAAACTGCCTTGGCATTTGTGGACTTAGCATTTACCTTCTTGATTCCTATAAGCCATGAGATTCATTGCATATTATTATCCTCATAAAAAGTAGAAATTCAAAAAGGAATATATCCTGCAGATGTAAAAAACTTTACTATATAACTAATTCATTTCACTGCTTCTTTCTCTTCTAAATGATAAGCACTTTAGCAGGATGTTTCAATGATACATATTATACTATAAAAAGAACATTTGAGTAGGGAGGAAATCCAATGCCTGTGGAATTTAATGAGTTAGATTATGTGTTTGTTTCTAGCAGGCAAAATTTGACTGAGTATAAAAAAGTTCCATTATATTTTCTCTTTCTATCAAATTTTAAAATATACTGTGGAAGACTAGTAGAGATGGAAAAAGAGAGGAATAATGCAGAAAGGGAGAAGAGAGGTAAGAAAGGAGGAAAAAAGAAACTGGATCATTCAAGTTGAAAATGTATATATTGCAATTTGAGAGTTCTCTAGAGAGCAACACATGCTGAATTTGTCTTCTGCATTTAAGTAATTATTTAATCTTGGTATAAATATCAATAATAGTAAGAACTAAATGCAAGGAAGAGTCAAAGTCATCCTATTTCTTTAATATTATAATTATGTAACTCCATTAAAATTTAAAAAAAAATTTAAACCCTCCAAAGAGTCACAAAAAATACACAAAAAAAGGTAAAGATATGGATATGATTCCAAGCAATTTAAAGAGAGGATTATTTTCCTATTACTCAATGTAAGTTTTACCTTGCCTCTAAATATCCCCCTGCTATTTGAAGAGAAATAAAAGAGCCATTGCTAAATCTTTCATAGTGTATATTTTACAGCAGTTTCTATGTTTTACATTTGATATATAAACATTTTACAACAGGTGTTGAACACTGCAATTTTTATTCATTTTTCCCATGTAAGGAAATAAAAATGATAGACTGAAACATACTGATGTTAAAGATTCCAAAACATTAATACTGTCATTGAATATTATAGATTATACTAACACCCTACTATAAACAGTGACAGTACTCTATATATTTTAGTGTCAGTGGTCTGAACAGCAGTCAGTTTTCCTTACAGGATGAAAGCCAACAAGGTTTGCTCTAGGGCAAAACTTGATATCAAGCCAAGTTGAATATATAGTTATTTAACTAGTTGGCCATATGGAAAACAAACAGGTGGGGTCTTTCAGCTGTTAATAACATTTTACATGTAAATATTGTTTTAAATGTAGTCATCTGCAAATTGTCTTGAGAGTGAATATAAAATATAAATACAAAAATTGTAGTCTTATGATATTCAGATACCAATGACAAGTCTTAATCATGATACCATAAGTAATTTTCTACTTGCAGCGTTTTTTTATATGAATTGAAATAATATAATTTGAATCCTGTGACCAGAAAATTATGGAATATTAATGTTTTGAGATCATTCATTTACAGAATTCCTTAATTAGACTTCATTCTCTAAAATGTGAATTTGATATCAAATTCTGAGGTGGAGTAATGTTAATTCTTATTTCTTTTACTTTTGGAATTATACTATATCACTTAAAACAATTCATTTCATAACATTCCACAGCATTGGTTTCAGTAAGGTCTTTGGGGCTTTACAATAAAACAAAAGAAACAAAAGAATGAACCATTGCAACTTTATATGTAAGTTAGAGCTTCTGCAGGGAAAATGCTAGCATTAAAACAGAAAGATATCCAAGTGAACTGTAGTAAATATTTGCACATTACATCACTTACAATGAATTAATATCCAATACCTACAAGGAGGTTACACAATTCAACAACAACAAAAAACAAACCAACATGATCAAGACTAGAGTCCAACCTTCTCATCATCCTCCAGGGCATTGGCAAACCCTGTCCCAATACTAAGCAAGATATGCAAGAGATTTCCTGTGAAAACCACCTATAAAGAATAAAGAGGGGAGATGCTGAGAAATGGGGAGTGAATCATCAGACCGCAATAGAGGTTTGAGCTCTGTGATGGAGAAGGATGACTTAATGTGAGCAATCTCCTCTTCCAGGCCAGTTCTATACAAATTTCTGCCAGCCAATGGGGAAATATCAAGCTGCAGTCATTCACTAGAAGAAAAAGTTGGCATTAATATTACCATCATGCCTGGTTATTAACTAGAAGTAGCCTAAACAGGAAATGCATGCACTCTCTGTGTAGAAATTCAGATGCATCCAGGTTAAACAGAAGCTTTGACTGCCTTTCAGTTTTTCCTCCCCACAGCAAGAGACCAAAGCGGTCTATTTTCTTAGTCACCACAATGGTGTCTTTGCATTTAAGCCCCCAGATAGGTTTGGGGACAGGCAAAGGAAGTCAACATAAAGCCCAGATTTTCTTAAGTGCCATGTCAAATAGCAGGATTGCTTTCATTGCAAGCTGGACTTGCTGTGTGAATCATGCCCTGAGCAAACTGAGAAGTATGGAATTTGTTGCCTCCAAACCTCAATGTAGTCCACCAGGCATTATACCATCTTCTTTGTGGTATGAGACTCAAGGTGCAGCAATTTGTCTTTTTCTTTGGAGGAGAGGGAGCAGGAAAACTATCATTCTATCAGAGGAGTTTGACATCAGTCAAGCAAGAAGGAAGGAGGACTGCATTGAAAAGTCATGTACTGGCATGTGTTTCTAAGAATGTTAGGGCCATGCAAATGAGGAGTCCCTGAGACTGGGGGTTGGGGGTGTCTGACATCTCAGAAGAAGAGGCTCACAATTCTACCCTTTTCTGTACTCACTCACTAGCTGGGAACAGCCTGTAATTATGTTGTCACAGTAAAAAGTCAGTGGTGAATAAAACATACCAGCAAGCCAGGATATTTGTGAACTATCTTCTCAGAAACAAGAAATAAGAGAAGCACAATTTCATTGTTTCTTCTGTTATAAACAAGTTTCCATTTCGGTCTGTTGTCACATACACTATGGACCAGGAGCACTCATATTAATGCCTCTAAATGGCATGTTACCTTGCTGCTACACCTATTTTGTTATCAGCCCTCATCCTGGAATAAAGCCACCTCACATAAAGACTCTTAGCCCCTTTCCCAGGTGCTGTGTAGAAAGCAGACGGAAAGCTCTCAGCCGTCACTTCAATCTTTGAGTGCACTTTCCTACCCCAAGAAATCAGCACACACATGTCTCACTGGGCTAACCCTTCTCCTTCCCCACAGACTTCTGGGACTATAAGTTATTAGCTTTTTATTCCCCTCTCTTAGGAATGGGGATTTTACTATTTCATATCCTGAATTCCTATTACCATAACATGAGCTTATTAAATATCTGTGACCCAATCAACAACAAAAAAAAAGTTTCTTTTTAAAAAATAGAAGGTGAATAAACTAAGAAAATCTAGTGGAAAAGCTTGATTTTAAAGACTGTTGTCCTGAAATAATATTCTTGATGTCAAAAGATGACTGTTTCTTTATTCTTTTTGTATTCGTACTATAAATCCTATTTATTTCTGAAGGAATTGGTTGACTCTGAGAGACTAAAGAATAATCCTGGACAAAGGAACATAAAGTAGAAAAATAATTTATAAAAAAAGTATGTTTTCATTATGCAATCATGGCAAATAACTGACAAAGGGAATGGTTATAAATGGCAAATGAGAAAGTGATGTAACTGAGGAAAATACTGAGAGAAATAGCCTACCTGTTTAAGGTTCAGGTGTTTGCAACCTGCACATTTTAACTTTCCTGTTTCCAAAGTGAAGGAGACCTCACCAGCATGCTGATGAAGGGGTAGATATACAGACAGATGGTTGGCAGTGTAGAATATCACAGTCATAGATCTCTGATTCACATCATCTGGTTAGTGTACCTAGTTTTGCCTAAATATTAAGAAGTGATTTTCTTTGCTTAGGTACTCCCACATGCCTCTTCCAGAACTTCTTCCCTTCATACATCTGTCTTAGAGTGATAATTCCTTATAACTCCTAACATTTAACAATCCTACTATCACTTTTCTCCTTCTGACTTGGAATCTCCTTTTAGCATACTTGTAGATTGTCAACACTCTCACGAGGGTTTTAAATATTTTCTGCCAAGTTCTACTTTTTGATAAGTAGAACTTCAGGTTATGAATATAGAAAGCCAAAACAAACAAAAAAAGTAACACGGTCAGACTTATTTCCAAGTGTAAAGTAGTCTTACTATTATTCCTGCACTTAAAAATAAAATCCAAAAATCCAAATTTCCAAAATGACAAGATACTCTCCGGTTAACTCAGTTTTCCAATGCATGGTAGAAAACTGACCTGAGAGTGCTTTGTCATTTGGAAGCATAAACGTTCTTTTCCACCAGTAAGGACAAAGTAATCCTAGTTCAAAGGATAGTTTTGTCCATTTCTTTGAACATAATTTGTCCTCCCCAAGATTAGTTCATTAAAGCTTCCTGCTCAAAGATAATTCCATACTTAGGTAGCTAACTGCTTGGAAATAACACCAAGAAAAATCAATTGCTTTTGTTATTTCAATTCATTGCTGACTGTCATGTCTCCACTATGACTTACTACTCCCCTAAATTATGCCCTTCTCCCTTATGTCCTTGAATTTATTTCCTCCTAATGTTGACTTCCAAATAATTTTTTCCTTACTTCTTGCATTCTGTCAAACTATAAAAACTCCTCATGGATACCATTTGATAGCCCTTTCATCACTTTGGCCTTTTATGTGTCCAGCACTGTTTTCCCGATTTTTATGAATTATTGCTGTTTATCTGTATGTGACCCTAGCATGCTTTAGACCTTGACTATGCTGTCAGTTCTTCATTTTAAATACATAAAGTTAGTATGTATAAACTTAGTATGTGGACTACTAGTCTCCAAACAGTTCAATCTCAAGTGATAGGATCTGCCTGTATACCTTTCCAGAATATCATGTATCCTAGACATGCAGGAAATAATAGTTTTGGAAGCAGTGACAACTGAATGTTTCCCTGTAAGCTCAAGACTATTTTTGGCTAGGACTTAAGCAAACCTGAAGAAGAGATGCTAATAAGTTCTTTGAGATAAAAATCGCTATTTTGGCCTCTTTATAAAATGTTAAACAATTCAGGATTATGATGAGTGCCTTGGTGGTGGGTACAACATATTTATACCTGAAATAGAAGATCCTATATTCCCACATAATATAGTGTTGTAATCCAGTTGTAATCCAATTGCCTTACTATTTTCTAAAAAATCAAATAAAAACTAATTACCAGAGAAATCACATCAAAATTGTCAAGTAACCCAGAACACAAATTTAAAATAATTCTTCATTAAGTATTCTTCCAATTTTTCATCCACCAATAAATATTTTTAAGCTCATACCTATAGAAAAATGTCTCTCAGACTTCTGTGGAGGACACAGAAAAGCATTTGAAACATAAGGCCCAAAGGAGGAAAAAGAACTCTTTTTTTTTTTCTATGCAACTTATATAGAGAGAATCCCTCCTTCCCCCATTCCACACTCTATTTGTTCTGAAATACAAAATGATGCAATTAAAATAGCATAAACTAACTCTAATGTATATTAAAACTGTCCTTAGAGGTCTGGTTTGAGAGATTAACATGTCTGTAAAAACAAACTAAATCTAATACTAGAATTATGCAAAACCTTATGTAATGATAATTAAAGGATACTTTTAGAATAGTATTCTCAGCATGAACAGTGATGGTTCATGGAGACTTATGGTTTAATAAGACTGAAAGACTTAATAAGATCTGAAAGACTTTTCTCAAATACCCAGTAAATATTTTACTCTGTGAATATATAGAGATTCTACTGCAGCTGGTATCCAATCTTCCAAGTGAATGTAGGGTTCAATGGCAGATACAGAGCCAGTCACCTGCTACTTAAAACAACTGCTTATGGGAAAAAAAAAAAAAGAAAACCTTCACTTTCTCTGACTCAGTTCCTCATATATCCTCCAGAGATAATAATTACAAGATATTCAAGAAATTTGGTATTCAAGAAATTACCAAAACATTAAACAATAATGTTTAGGAAAGTATGTTGACTGGTATCTGACATATATTACGTACTCAATAACTGCTAGTTCTTATCTCTATATACTCAATCAAGAAACAATTATTTAAAATCAAGTTATAGCAGAGATTTTAAGAGATTAATCCCCGAGTTGTTTTTTTCATATGAAACCTTAAGAAAATGAGCAGCTTAAGATGGGAAATCTGAGTATTGTGGACTGATAGAATAAAGTAGGAAAGCTAATATTTACCTATTACTTAAGTATGACAATTTTTATACATGTATTATGCAATTTTGCACTAAATCCAATTCTAGTAACTTGCTCATGTTTGAAAAACTCAAATTTGAGAAGAAGTTAATCTCATACCAGGTCACTGTTCTTGAAAAGATCAAAGAAGAGAAGAAGGACAGGTAAAGACAGATATTTTCACAGGAAAATATAGGTATCATTACCTATAATAACAAAATAATAACAAAAAACAATTTGATTAAGTTTAATACACAGTCCCTCAGTTACACTTTGCCCATATAGGTACATTTTACCACTACAACATTTACCTTTTTCAATAATATATGTATATGTTTAAGAGTTTCATTTTGTTGAATACTATTTATTGTGGAAATGTTTTATTTTATATGTGTATAATTTTTTTTTTAGTTTCACTTACAAATAGAGTTTAACTCATTATAAATGGTAGCATAAGATAAATATAAAAATTTAAGTTATGCTTAGTAGGTTGGTCTTTGGAAAATAGACAAAGATTTACAAAAGCTATCTTCTGGTTTTGTTAAATATACCAATGCATAACTTAAAATGTTAATGAAGTATGTGCCCTTTAATTTTAGGTGGTGACCTTTATTGAAAATCAATTTAAATCCAGAGTCTATTTTTAAAAGTTAAAGGAACATTGAAATGCTATTTAATTATGAAAGATGAATAAACTTCAAATAACTATTTTGAATATGGAATATAGTCATGAATTTTCTATCCTTACACATGTAAAATATCTGGAAAGTATGTTAAGAAGCTTTAAAAATATCACATCACTATTTCTCCTCAAATCAGCAAGGAAATATGAGCTTATAGGTAAGGCAGAGACAAAGAATATGCCATTAAGTAAATGGAAATAATTAAATTTTTTTACAATCTTCCTAATTCTAAAATGAAGAAGCTTAGAAATAGCATTATAGCTATACGATGCAAGAAAACTTATCCCTTATCTGTCTTTCCAAACTCACCGGGTTTATTCTTTTGCAGGGAGAAATTTTTAGTGTTTTTCTTTTTTCCTTTGGCAGCTGTTCTTCACTTAGATGCTATTTTCTTGCTCAGAAAGTTTTTTCTTTCCCTGTTATTCATCTGATACATGCTTATTCATTCTCCATTTTCCTTTTTTACTCAAGAAGCATTTATACACACTGTATAACAAACACTATTTTTTAAGAGCTGGTGATACAGCAGCAAACAAACAGTTTATATTTCACATTGAGTAAACATGACATTAATAAATAGAGAAATTATCTAATGATAGCAAATAGCATCAGAAAAAAAAACAGAAAAAATCCTCTAGGAGTTTGTAGAACAAGATTAGCAGTTTATCAAATAAGTGATTTGAGAATGTCTTGATGTGAAAGTGATAAATAAATGAAGGACTTAAAATGGTTAATCAGGGGAAGTCAGGTAGAAGTTGGGCAGGAAGAGCTTCTGGTCAGTGAAAACAGCAGGTTAAATATCCAAGTAAGGACATGTGTTCATGTTCAAAAGATATTAACATGATCTAGCAGAATGAATATTGAAGTTGGGCATGAGATTAAACAGCAAAAGAAAAAAAGATGCAAATCACACATAGATTTTTAAATGAGACTTGACTGTTTTAAAATGTTACTTTTTAATATTATATGTTGAATATGTTACATAAAAAATGTTCCCTACAAAAGAATAGCAATATATATATATATATATATATATATGCAAACATACATACCAATGAAATGAGAAAAATATTTGAAATTGCATTTAACTGAAAGTATAACACTAAATGATGTATATCTAAACACAAATATATCTGATAATTTATGTGTAGCAATTAAAATTTTATGCATATGCATGTATAATTCTATGATATATTTTATTTTAGCTCATTCTATTGCAATGTTTATAGGTCATTAGCATCCAGACTCCAGTTACTATATTGAGTGTATTATGATTTTTGTAATAAAACTGTATGCAGCAAAATATGTTTAAATATTGTTCTATTATGGGACATTTAAGTTGTCCCCAAATTTCTACTTCTCTAACCTGTTATCATCCTTAATCAATGCTTTGCTTGATTAATATGCATTTCAAAAATATCACTATCCTCAGTATAGAGGTGAATTGGAAAACTATCAAGTTTGTCCAGAGAAAACAATTAACTGTTAGATAATCTCATCATACTTATAAATGATGCTAGCTTGAATTAATATCCTCCCCTATAGTATTATTGAAGAACTAGCAATGAATTAGATAATTATTGGCAATTGACAAAATATCAGGGGTGTGATATATGAAAGCATCAGATATTGTGACTTAAATTCCAAATTATCAGTTAGATAGTAGTATCGTTACTGAAAATGGAAACTTTGTAAAATAGGTTAAAGGAAAAAGATAGCATGTTCTATATTTCTTGAGTTGTAACTTATCATCAAATTTCCCAGTTAAAAGGCACATGAAAAACAGCATAATTATCTTGGCCAGCTAGGAGTTCAAATTTGCAAGTTATTGGCCAATAAATTGACAGGTAAAAAAAAATTAAGAACAGATAGGGATAAAAAAATTTTAAGAAAGAGAATAGATTTGTTGTGGTTAGCTGGATAATTAAAATAAATAATGCTTTGAAGTAAAGATAGTGGCATTTTTTAATTAAAGTATAAATGTTGGAACAGATTTGGATAATTATAAATTGTAGAACATGGTCATATCTTGCTGAGATAGAGTGAAAAGTTTTTCACATCAAGATTATGATAATACATGTCATAAAAAGGCTTCTATATGGATATTAAAAGATAGAGGAATGATGGCAACTAATTGTAGAGAAAGTTATGTATCAGGTACTTATAGGCAATAATAAATGATAAGTGTACTGGAAAGGAGTGATGCAGAGAAAAAAGAGAATTAAACAGCACAAAGAACAGATTACTTTCTAAAAGAATAGAGGAGTGATGGACTCCAGTTTGTGTCTGTTTTGCATGAAACAGTATCTTCTCCTTTGACTTCTGTCTTCAAGCTTAAACAGTAGTTGAACCCTGGGAATGAACAGGACCTACCATCCCTGAATTTTGAATCCAGAACCAACATAATTCTAATGGGTGCTCTTTGAAATAACTTTTTTCAACCTGATTAATTGCTTGTTTGATATACTTCCTATATGTACACAGATATAGATGGGATATCTGCAGCCATTGTTTCTTCTAATTACGGAGTGATTTTATTTCTCTCTCACAATTTATAAAAAAAATTTTTTTTTATGATTATAGAAGTCTGGATCGTATGCTTATTTATTTTTAGGAATACACACATATATTTTTTCAGCATGCTAGAATGTCACTTTTGTTTTCTTTATAGGTTTTTGGTAAAAAGTCTGTAATTTTATATTTCTCTATCATTGTTGCATCCATTTTTTCCAAGGACTGTCAAGATTTCCCCTTGCTTTGGTTTGCATACAATATGATTATGGAGTCTATCTATGGTCTATATAAATAGACTGTAATATGCTCTTTATATATATATTCTTGTTAAAGTAATAATTTGTGACTTAAATTTTAACAAGTTTCAAACTTGTTCCATGAAATGCTTATGCAAAATTACATATTATAACAATTATAGTATGGTATTATTATATGGTTTTAGTTTTGTTTTCAAGTTTGTGTTTCTTATTAATGGTTTAAAAATTATCACTTGTATTATTTTTATATTTAAAGACCTAGCTTAGTACAATAAGAAAAAGCAAAATCTATATGTAGAGAGAGAAAAAACAGGAAGAAGACATGAAGTTGTATTTGCATATGAATTGATCTACTAAGAAGAAAATCTGAAAGAATCAATCAAAAAAACCTGAAAATAATAATTACAGCATCTTTTCAGGATATAGGCTAGTATAAAAAAAAGTCAGTTACCAACCTATATGCCAAGAATAAGATAGTCTGTGATTCAAAGTATAATGCAATTTATGTTAGCACACACATAAAATGAAATATCCAGGTATTCATCTGACAAAATATTTATAAGCTCTATATGAGCAAAACTATAAGATTCTGAGTGAATGAAAACAAGATAGAACTAAGTAGATATATATGCCATACTTATGAAAACATTTATTCAATATTAAATATCAGTTCTTCTATTCAATACAACCTCAATCAAAATTCTAGGATGCTGCAGATACTACAAATTGATTCATAAGTTTATAAAATGAGATTAAAGACCTAGAATAAGCAGAAAAATATTGGAAAAAAAGAACAACCAAGTGGATGACTGATGAATCTCAATTTCAAGACAATCTATAAATCTATAGTAACCAAGACAGTATGGTTTTGATGAAGATCATTGGAAGATAATTAAAAGTCTAGAAACAGACATATATAATATAATCAACTTTGATTATATCATATATATATATATATAAACAAAGGAGTAAGGCAATGCAATGAATCACAGAATTTAATGTAAAATTAAACACTATAAAACTGTGAGATGACACTGGAGAAAACCTATATTATCTTGGGTATGACAATGACTCTTTAGGGCTGACCCTTAATGCACAAAGCCATGAAAACACAACATTGCTAAGCTGGATTTAAATGAAAAGTTTAAAAGTTCTGTTTTGTGAAAGACAGGTTAAGAAAAACAAGCCAAATCACACACTGACAGAGATATTTTTAAAAGCCATAGCTGATAAGGATTGTTGGTCAAAATATATAAATGACTATTAAGATGAAAAAAATAAGAGAGACACAAGATTAAAAATTGGGCCACAGACATTTTCCTACAGTGTGCAAATAGAAATAAACATATGAAAAAGTATTCTGTATAAAATGCATCAGAGAAATGAACCTATTAGAATGGCCAAAATTAGAACACTAACAGCATCAAAATCTGACAAGGAAACAGAGCAAGGGAATATATCACTTTGGCATATCCACTTTGGAAGACAGTTTGGTCATTTCTTATAAAATACATATACTCTTACTATACAATTCAGGTATGATATTCCTTAGTATTTATTCAAGGGAGCTGAAAATATATGCCCACGTGAAAATCTACATATAGGTGTAAAACCTCAGAACAATTAAGATGTCCTTTAATGGGTGAACGGATAAACTGTGGTACATTCAGGCAATAAAATATTGGTGATAAAAAGAAAATAAACTATCAAGCCTTGAACACAACTTAGAACAAAATTAAATACAAATAATTAAGTGAAAGAAAGCAATGTGAAACAGCTCTAATGTATTTGGTTTCTATTATATGGCATTGTGGTAAAGGCAAATCTATGGTGACAATTAAAAGATGGTTCATGAATAATATGGTGGTGGCAGAACTTTGGGGTAAAAACTGATATATATATATATACACATATATATGTAAAATGCAAAAAAATATGTGAAACAAATAAAAGAAAATAGGGAAACTTTAATATCTATAGTAAAGCACTTGAAATAATAATTAACAAATAAAAGATCAATAGTTGCCAGGAGCTTTGGGGGAGAAAGGTGAGTAGGCAGAGCAAGCTGAATTTTAGGGAAGGGAAACCATTCTGTCTGAAATAGTAGTGGATACATGTCAGAAGTTTCAAACTTCTAAATATCAAGTGAAATCACTTCCTACTCCACACTCATCTCTGGAGACTCTTATGACTCTCAAGATGTCACTCTGAGATACTATTACTAATTGTCTTTGAGAAGTGACATTGTATTCTGTATCAAATGCGTTAATACCCTATCTTTATACCCTAAGCTTTCACCTAGTCGGTAACTGCAATATGATCATGACCAAAATATAGCATAGAGGAAAGGGAGTTAGTATTTGTGAGGTACTGCAGGTAATACAGAGGTCTCTTAGTTTAAATCTGTAAGATAGAACAGTTAAATTATGCTTCTATTTTGTTTTTAATAAAAAGATGAGTAAGAGTAAACAACAATCTTCCTATCCCAACCATTCATTATAATGTTTTCCTATTTGGTTCACAATTGAAGGTTCACAAAGCCCCTTGTATTCATTTTTGTTATTTAAATACTTCACACCAAATCATTTTGATAGTTTGTGTTTCCCTCCTTCAGAGATTAAAGGAAACAAGTCTTGATGCAGTTGAAGAAAGTAATAATTTGAGAAGATGTACTCCAAAACATTTTTTGGGGGAAGGGGCAGGAATTTTGCAAGTACATTAATTAGAAATTAGTCAATGGTTGCAGCTAGAATTTATAATTTTAATTACAATTCCTTGAAATAATAGAAATGGATTGTAGGTACCCTGAATTCTACCAGAATTCTTTATTTAAATTTATAATATTTAAATAAAGATTTAACTTATATCTATAAGCTATATCATGCCAGATTTATTTTCATTTGAAGTGCTATTGCATAGAATTCTTTCATTTACATAATGTTCTTGAAACTCTTAGAAAACTTTCAGAAAATATTGTCAAAACTATAAGGAAGCTAAGACAAATTAAAAGAATCAATAGGGTAGCATACCATTTTATAGTAATTATGGAAAATAATCAAGAGACATTTTCAATCCTCAAGATTAAAGAATTAAGACTTGTATGTTAGTTTTTATATTAAGTATAAAGTTATTTTCAAACATTTACTTTTAATTGGGTATAGAGTACATTTGAGGTTGTATTCCTAAGGTTTTAATGTCATCTATGAAACTTATTTAAGTGCTGTTGGAATATATATTGTTGAGCATCCCTAATTGTTTGTGTCAATATTTATAGGACCTCTATACTAATTTACAAGTATGAAAAAAAATTATGAAAACCTACATTCCCTAAAACAGCTTTTTTTCTATCACATCAATTATTTTTCATTTTAAAAGTTTGATCTTTCTTGAAACTTGTTTATCTCAAAGTATGACAATCATCTTTCCTACCAGAAATATTTTCCTTCTAAATTAAACAGAGCTGGAGGAGAATTAAACTTGCTCTGTAACATCAGCCAACATTCCTTACAGTGTTTGGTTAAAACATTAGTGATAAAAGGATGTGTTGTACATGGTCAATGTTCATACAATGCAAAATTCCTTATTTAAATGATCTAGAGATACAGATTAAGGAACATATTATATTAATGTGTTATGACCCTAAAGATATAATTAGACACTAGAGATTGCTAGAAAGAAAACCCCCGCAAATTTCTGTTGACCAGAATGTATTTTCTTGTTTGGTATAATATAAAACAAATTAGCAATTCTTATTATAAAAAAAAATGAACCAATAATATGTTTTGCTGAATATTACATTAAAGACTATTTCCTTAACTATTATGCTCTTTTGATACTTAAAGTGGAAATTGATAGGGTGGCATTACTTATCTACTGTTGATGGTAATAACATCGTTTGCTTTATTTAAAAATATTATTGAAATAAGCTATACTTTAAATGTTCATGTTTAGAGCAATGATCTTAGTGTGTAATACAAATATTCTCAATTGAAGTTCTTTCTGTTTTAAAGCTTAGAAGTGTGTCAAACTTAGAGGACTCTTCAAAACTACTGCAAAAGTAGGACAAGAATAGCTACTTAATATACTCTTGGATGACATATTATGAAAGCATTATTACTTGTTCATGTAAAACAATGTTAACATACAATGAGATATTTAGGTTGAATAGAAAATGAGGGAAGTTACATATTTTTCCTTATTCTCTAATCATGTGGTCTTTCAATCAAATGTCTATTCTTAAAGTCATTTATCATGCATAATTAAGTAACAGACATTAATTGAAACTCAGGTTCCAAGGCAGAGAGAAACAGCGTTCAGTCAGTTGTCTTTAATTGTTCAGTTGAACAAAACCTGAATTTATACTGACAGGATTCTGAAAAAATATTTTTCATACATGATTTAAAGTGTTATTATATAATGATATATGTAATATCAAAAGAAACATCTAATCTTAAAGTAATTTTCCTTAAAATCTCATTGTATTTATAATGATCTTGAAAATATAACTTTTAATGATCTCATGCACAGTAGGTTATCAACCCAGCAACTTAAAATGTAATGAAATAGTGAAATTTTAAAACAAAACTAAACTCTGAACTTAGATCTGGAAGACCAAGCTCTAATCTGAACCCTTGTGAACCGGGTAGATATCCTCATATTAGTAAATTCAATCCATGATTTATTATTTATTGGTGAAAATATATTGAAATGCTTTATCTACCAACCTTTTAAGGACATGGAGTGACAATCAGAATTGTTTTAAAGTTGTACAGTTGCTTATTATGTGTCCAGTGAATATATGGTTTCTGTAAGGTATGAATTCTTATGCAGAAGACATAACAATTTACCTTAAATTGACAGTTGCTGTATTGTTTCCATGTATCATTTTAAATATGAATGAGACATGAACAAGTTACGAGTTCAAATAAGAAATTGTAACAGTTAAAGAGATCGATAGCATAGTCTACATTTCCACTAAAAATAACTTGTAAAAATACATGAAATAAAATAAATGTCCCATTATCTCTTGGAATTCTAGGAAATAGGTCATCAGGAAAAGAAACTTTTGAAGAATTTTTAGAAAATAAAAGTCAAATGAACTCTTACTCTCATACTGCTGGGAAGAAAAAAAGAAAAAAGAAAAAAGGTAGGAAAAACCACAGGTCAAACCCAAAACCACAGGTCAAAGTAAATGTCCAGAAACTAAAATAAAGTTTCAAGCAATTCCAAAAATATTCAAACTCAGAGACAACAAACACAAAAGGAACCTGAAGGCTCAGGAACAATTGTCAGAATAACTTATTAGGATTGAAATAAAGACTGATTTCGCCCTCTTAATTATGCCAAGATCTAGACAATCACCTACCTGGGGCCAACTAAGTACCATGTGAGATCAATTTAGGCTGAATTCTATACTTTTCAAAGCTGCATGGGACTCAAGAAATGGTAAAAATGCCACTTTTAAACAACAATAACAAAAAGAAAACAAAAACAAAATATGCACAATGCCTTCTACCTCTCATGTAAGAGGGAGTTAGGCATTTATTAAAGCTGTATGCCTGATGGGAGAACCCATTCTGCTTAAACTCTGCCTAGATGCTCTGAGCACCCACCCCTCTCATTCCTTATCATTGTAACATTTGGATATATTACCGAGTGGGAGGGGGGAAAAAAAGCAAAACTACTTGAGGACTCTCAGAATACTCAAAAGCAAAGGGGATCCATTTGTATTTCAATCTCCCAATTTGTTTCTTTCTCTCATGATTTTACACAATGGCACAGCATATGCACTAAACCTTTTACATTTCCCGAGTTAGAATAATGAAAATAAGCAGTTGAACCAGAGTATTACATGGACAAAATTCTTGAGGAAGGAGAAATTAAAAAGAGAAACCACTTTTGTTTGTTGAAACCCCAAATCCTGCCAGGATAGCAAAGAAGATGAACCACTCGCAACCTGGAAGCCTAAAGTTTATCTCACAGACCCAATTCAATCTAAACAAAGCTTGTAAAACAGAGTTATGATTTGAACGTGGTCATAAAATATAAGTGATCTGCCATAAAAAGTTCACTGCTTCAGAAACTGACCATCATCATCTTGCAGATGTTGCAGATAAGGAAGTTCAGTTGATGCATGACACTGACAATGCCCAGGATGAATTAAACACACACACACACATGTGTCACACACACACACACAACTAGGGATGATATGATCCATTCTCAAAAGAAAAGACAAGTGAGATGGTGATTCTGAAAAGACTGAGATGTTAAAATTATCAGAGGAGCATTTTAAAGCAACCATTTTAACTGTGGTTTAAAAAAATGGTATTGGAAATAAAAAGGTAGAAATGAGTGAGAAATTAGTAAGAAATGAAAAATTATCAAAAGAAAAAATTGGAAATTTTCACAAGTAAGATATATTTCAATAAAAAAACAAGCCTTTGTTTTCAAATTATGGTGTCACCACTATTCATCATGCTTACATCAGAATAGGGCCATGAGAAATATTTTGTGGATAAAATCAGGAACTAGCAAAAAAGCAGATATCATTTTGATGATTTTAAAATGTCATTTTCTATGGACTAAAAAGTTTATAAGCAATAGTTTTGCTTCCAGTGAGAAATTTCAGTTCCATATAAATAAGTTAAACCACATTATCTTTCATTTTTTGAGGTTTGTATAAACCCTACGAAGACAAATTTAAAAACCTTACAAAATTCCATCAAATATGTTAAAAGTCAAAAAAATGTGATGCCGTCATTTCTCTAGTGCATACAATGAGTCTGGAGTTGATGTTACTTACTAATAGTAATTTAAAGTTGCTTAAGCTGAAAAACCAACAACTTCTCTTAAGATCAGAGAGTAACCAATCATAACAAAAAACAAAGTCAGAAAGATACAAAAGTCACAACTTACTAGTGCAGGGATGTGAATTCAAAACCACCAGAGCTGGATGAATCTTGAATAGGAAAATCTAACAAACTGCTGGAGGTTCGGGGCTTCTACCTAAGATCAAATCTCCAAGGAGACCCCGACATAGGTGACTCCCTTGTAGAAAAACAAATGTTTTACTTCATGGCGCTAAACTAACTAGTTTTCCACCAAAACTACTGGAGAGAAATCTCCTTGAACTTCCAGCAATGGAGAGGGAGAGGAACCACTTTAAAAGCCCTTTAGGGTGCTGCTCTTACACCCGTGTCTGCTCACAGGTGAGACTAATTAGTACTGTGCCTACCGGAATTGGGTTGTTTCTTCTATTTAAAATGCTAGAATTGTGTCATGTAACCCGTTGCTACATTGGTTACAATTGTAGGGGCAGCATCAGGCTCACCAATGTATGTAGGTTCTTCCTTGGTTTTAGTGGTTATGTAGACATATCATGAGAGATAGGGCAGAACCAAGGCCCAGGGAATAAGGTGAGCCCCTTCCCATCCTCAGGAATCTTTCCACTATTTCTCTGGGCTCGCTGGCATCTGCCCCCCGCTCTCTCGTGGTCGTCTGTGTGCTTGGACTCTAGCTCTGCACCCTTAATCCCCTTCCTCCCAGGCTCAGGTGTGCTAATTTACACATTCGCATACCCACTGGACTGCACAATCCTGGGGAAGATGCAATACTGCAGGCGCTGGTCAAAAAGGCTAATGGAGGAAAGTGCCTGACCAACTCCATTTACCCTACAGTTGGCAGGATTCGGTATTTCTCCCCCGCCTTGTCATCGAGGTCCTGATAGATCCCAGGCAGACCGCACACTAGTGAATCAGGAGAGGAAAACAAAACAATTCCAACAAGAAAATAAACAAACAAAACAAACAAAAAACTGCATCTCAAGAAAGGAGAAAATGACATTAATAAATTTTGACCTTGGCACCAATTAGGAGGATAGACTGCTTGCTATAAGGGTTCTTTCTTCTTTTTCCTCCTCATCCTCCTCTTCTTCTTTTAATTATTATTTGTTGAAAAATAGATGTACTGAAGAACCCAATATGTCCTTAATCATAATTTCACATAAACAAATTTATGCATCTGAATTTACACTGCATATTGGTCTTAAAATTCCCAATTTGAAATGTAAGCTAGACACAATCACAGTTAATCATATCCTATAAAAATGGAAGCAGCAAATACAGGCATCCTCTAAAGAAACATTTGTTTAACTCTTAAAAGAATCTATTGATTTGCTGTAATTTTTTTACAAAGCTATATAATTCCAGGAGTAAAACATTGTTGATTCTTTGATCACAAACTTTTAGCCTCTATGTAATAAATAACTGTTTTTGAAAACATAGTGTGTAGTACTTTGTTATAACAGTTCTAAAAATATTACTAATAAATGCTGGGCACGGTGGCGCATGCCTGTAGGTGACAGTCTAGGAAGCCACGGTGGGAAACAGGGATCACAGTTCGAGTCCCGCTCAGGGCAACGCAAAGAGACCTAGTTCCCAAAAATAGCTGGACGTGTTGGCACGCCCCTGTAATCCCGGCTACCTGGGAAGCTGAGGCTAGGGATTGCTTGAGTTCGTGGTACCCGGGGCAACGTGAGCTTGTGGTTCCACTGACAAAAATCTTGAGACCTACTCTCAAAAATAAAAAAAAAAAAAAAATTACTAGCAGTGTTGATACGGAGCAGTTTTCTTTAAGTACGCTAATAGTTCTTTTTACTTCTTTTTTGAAATAGCCAATGGCTATGTTTTGGGAATAAAATAATTAAAATTGAAGACATTTTTCAAAGTTTACTTCTGTTTGTAAGTAATCTTTAAGTTTTATAATGAAAGCATCATTTTCATAGAAAATATATTTCATATCATATTCTAGGAAACATAAAATACCAAATGCCATCCCTAAAGAATAATGTTTTCAGTTTAGGACCATAAATTTCATAAAACTATATTTAAAATGAAGATTAAAGTTTCTGAAATGAGAAAAATAGAGCTGTCAATGTATGTTGTTATAACAGAGTATAGAATCTTAGACTTGATATTTAAATAGTCTAGAAAAGTCATAGGTATTGTTTTATTAAACTTTGTAATATCTTTGTATCTGTTTCATAGAAGGGTTGTGTGTAGATTCTTCCCATGGGAAAATCAATCTTTCTCCATAAATGACCATTATAGTCCCAAAGAGACAACTCGTAGCAAATGATTTTCTAAGCCTGGGTAGTAACTTTGGACTTGCTATAGATCAGGGGATCATAAGTATCTGCTGACTTGCATTTTTCTTCCCAAAATCACATGAAATCTTTTGATTAAACTGCAGTTGAAACTGCTTTCACATTAACTAGTGATATAGTTTGCCAATGTAAAAGTGGTAAAATATATTTTTTTCAGAGCTGAATATGACATTGAAATTTATTTTTGAAATATGCTAACCAGAGGAGAACAGTTATTTTTTTAAAGTTAGTTTAAAAAAGGAAATAAAAGTTTTTAGCTTAATATTTCTAGGAAAACAGCAATTAAATTAATCCAGATATTAATTTTTCTCCATTGCCCATTTATTATTTGTGATTTGTGTTGCCTTGTGTAATCCCAAAATACATCAGATACTGTTTGGATATTTCAAACTATTGAATACTACAATTCCAACAAATTTGTTTTGTTTTGAATCAACTGAAGTAATTTGCATGCATTGACATATGACTAGTACAGTTGTTACAATTCAAAATATTTAAGACTTCCTAAAGAAAAATTCTGAGTACTGCTACATCTTTGCTGAAATATTTCTCTCTGGTACTTAAACTTAGGTATCTAGTATTTTCTCTGTTGCCCATGAATAACAAAAATATACTAGAATCTGGATTCAGGTGCACCATACTATGAGCCAACTTGATGAAGTTTATGTAATGGTTAACCTTAAAGATACATAGATAAGTGTGTTGAACAGACCATGTTGAAAAAATAAATCTGAACTGATGTAAATATAATCAACAATTATTTACTTAGACTCATCATAAATTCATATCATGTTTGGTCATTGGCATCAATAATATTTTGAACAAGGACATCATTCTCACATTTTAAGAGTCTTTATTTGAATTCCATCAATCCCCAAGAAAATTCTGCATGTACATAGCATCCACGATAAATTAAAGCCTGAATTAATCATCGGGATAATGTATACGCAGTATCTTTTTCACACAAGGATAAATCATCAAAAGCAACCTCAGATTTACTTTCTTGATATCTAAGTTGATTAATAGTATTTCTGTGACTTGAAAGGCAAATTATTTCCTTTAATGGAGGTTGACTTGGATTTTTAAAATGTACTCTTTCCCTTCACTTGAAAATCCTTTAAATCAGTAGTGCCAATTGAAAGTAGTTATCAAGGAGGCCTTTGCTCCTTGCTATATGTCGTTTCACATCTAACAGACAGGTGGTTTCTGGAAGGAACATTTTCGTTTTCATTGTGTAGATTTCAAGTGATCCTCTTATGTATTAGAATGGTGTTAAGATGTAATTAGTGTCACATGGAAGATTCTTCCTGTTCAAATATATAAAAATACATCTTCAATGTAGTATTTTGGTAAATGCACTCTATATTGTTTAGGGAAAAATATATTTATGTTCTAAGCCTACAAAATAATTTTTAGGGAAATTTAAATAAAATACATTTCTTAATTATAAATATCTGTTGTTCATTAGACCAGAAACTGTAATACGTTTGTAAAATACTTTTTAGGAATAAATGAGTGTTACAGACAAAGAAGAGAGTTTGGAGACTAGCCAAAGAAACAGGCTCTTTATTAGAGAAAAAGAACATGTGAAAGATGAGGAACCCAGAGGCAGTGAGAAGTCAGGAGCAGAAGCCACGCCACCTGGCAGGGTGGCTGGTCTTTTATCCATTTTTTTCCTCTTCCCTCAAACTTTAGTGGTGCTGCAGTGTGGGGAAGATCTGACAAGTGGGGTTTTCTGATGATCGGTATAAATGGATAGAATTTTAAGGAAAGCTGTCATCCTTTCAATAATGATGGCTTCTTTGATCACTTCTGGTTTTTGTTATTTGAATTTTGAATTAGTTTTCTGAGGCAACAAGGCAACATTGCCTTACAAAAAATGTACTTGATTTAGGACAATGGTTTCATGCTTTTACAGGTGCCTTTCACCCCACCATATATATATATATATCCAAAGCATGACTAGTCTTTCACCGTTGACCTCTAATTTTAATTTACTATTTAAAGGAAGGAATTATGGCAAAATAATTAATTTAATTAAATGTTACTTTTAATCAGTTCAGCTTTATTACTAATGTCAACTAATTTCTTATGATTCTACAATCATTGGTGAGGTATATGTGATATATTCATATATTTTTGAGGTGTAGACATGTAGATAGATGATAGAGAAAGAGGTGATAGGTAGATAGATGATAGATAGATGATAGATAGATAGATAGATAGATAGATAGATAGATAGATAGATAGATAGATAGATAGATAGATAGATAGATAGATAGATAGATAGATACATACATACATACATACATAGATACATAAATAGTTTGCTTGAAATAGCTACAAATTATGAGTAAATGTATGGAAACACTATCAAAGATAATTTACCTGAATGAAAGTGTCATTCTACTTAGTACATCTGAGTTTAAACAGCCAAAACAGAAACAGACAAAGAAGCCTCAGGAAGTCACAGGAAGACTTGATTCTGATTTCAGCAGGCAGAGGAATATATTGACCATTAAATTCAAAGACATCATTGAGGCAGGAATGTTGGGAATATTGACCCAGGAAGTGGATGATAAAAAAGCTTAATACTGATAAGATTGCCATGTGTATTGCACATGAATTAAGTAGTGAAAGCCTCCAAAATGAAGAAGCGTAAGGAAAGAGAGCTTCTTCATGTTGAGTAAGATTAACATCCATTCTTAAGATATCATACTGACTGTTGCCCACTGCAGTCAACAAATTGCAATCAGAGAAAAGGTCATTGATACGTAAGTCACATTGACTGTAGAAATGACAGCTATATCGCAGGAGAAATCTAAACCAAATATAGATAAAGAAATAGACTGGTGTGAACCTGTTCTTCTGAATCATATGTAGTGTTGTAAGCCAAAGTTACCTGTAGTGACTCATTTCGCAATTCAAATATTAATGAGGTTCCCATTTTTCATAAGGAGGTTGCACCAGGAGACAGTATATAGAAGAGTCGTAGACAGGGACTGTGACATCTGTCTGCTGGTGTCCCAGTCTGTGCTTATTCACAGGCTGTCTTGGGCTGTGTCCTAGCATGTCCACTGTAGATGGCAGCTATTGCTTTTCTTTGAAAGATGTCATGGTGTTGAGTTTGTGTACCACAAATATGAGAAAAATCTAGATAACTGATATGCCTAACTTAAACCATATCCTGTCACATAGTGGGCATTATAAATATTTTTTCATTGAATGAGCAGGCAAGATTTTCAGGTTTTTAGTGAGGAAGTTTCACTGAATTTTAGTTATTCTCTACTTGCTTGTTTTCAAATTCAGTAAGATAATAATGTTTCTAGTCTATCATATTAGATACCAGAGTTATACAAACCTTATCCTATAAGTTTACTCATTATTCCTAGATCTGTATTTAAAATATAGTCTTTGATCTGATAGCCAAAAATCCACTATTTGTCTTGTTCTTTCAAAATTTTATTTAAAGTAAAAATCTTGGGAACTTTTCCAAACATTAAACACTTATTCTGAGTAATGCTAATTATCAGGTTAACGCCAATTTTGGGATATGAAAAACTTCAACATATAGCAATTATCTTGATCTTCATACTTACCCTCTGCTATAAACAAAGTAGCAATGTATTCCATGTTGTGTATATAATATAGTCTGTTTGATAGTTAAGCTTGTTTCAGGCATTTTCCACCTGAAACATATCATGTAATAGTATAGCTATTTTTCTTATTCTTTTCTGATATTTTTCTGATAGTATTTTTTCTCATCTATAAATTATAACAAAGTAGAAATGTTTGTGTTATTCATTAGTATTAACTAATAGTAAGAAAAAAGCATAGCACATAATCTACGTAAAGATATGTTTGCTGCTAAATAAATGATTTGAGTACTTCTGCTTAAAGAAAACAACCCATGATCTGAGTGAGACCCTTAAATGTAATTAAATCTTGATTCATTGTTGAACTTTATTTGCAACAAATTTCTGATTGTCAAATGTAGTATTACTAATGACACAAAATGTAATCATTACTTGTATTAATCAGTTTTTAAAAGAAAGTTCAAGGCCGGGCACGGTGGCTTGTGCTTGTAAGCTTCAGCTTATGAAGCGGCCTGGACTAGGGATCGCGGTTCGAGTCCCGCCTGGGGCTCGTAGCAGACCTAGTTCCAAAAAAATAGCTGGGCGTGGTGCCGCGCACCTGTCATCCCAGCTACCTGGGAAGCTGAGGCTGGGGATTGCTTGAGTCTGTGGTACCCCAGGCAACGAGAGCCTGCGGTTCCACAGGCAAAAATAGCAAGAAAGAAATTATTGCATCCTTCCCTCCGCAAGAAAAAAATAAAAGAGGTTAAATGGAATGTTTTTTATGTCAGTTTTTCACTCTTCATCTCTATAGTATTAACATTCATGTTTATTTTGTAAACATCTTTTCATGAGGTTTTCCTTAATTTTAGGTAGTTACTGTACATTCTAATCTATCCATGTTTTAGGGCAGATATATGCAAGAATATGTCTTTCCACACTAGTTTTAAAATAACTCAGGAAGCAGTTGGCAAATATTGTTGGATTCAAACTTTAAAGTGAACCTCAGAGGTGTCAAACCTATTTTGTATTTTTTGCCAGAATATTTGGGATCTCACTGATGTTCATACATCATTAATCTATCTAGTTACAGTATAATGTCTTTCTCACTAACAGTGAGAAATTTTTTTAAGGGAGAGTTTTTAAGGGAGAGTTGAAAAATGAAGTTGAGAATTATAATCTAGAATACAATGTAGGTTATTGATTTGATATGCAATCAAGATTATGAACAATTTTAGATCCTTGTACACTCTCAATTAACCATGCTCATCTTTATTAACTGGTAGAAAATCGAAGTAATTTAAAAATGTATGGATCTTCCATAGAGTATATTTCTAGGTTGTTTTCATTTCAAATTTACTCTGAATCAGAATGCTGTGGGGTTTCTAAAATATGTCTTTATTCACTTTCTTCCAACTATGTATATTCAATATACTCTTTAAAATTTTGAAAATTTCAACCTCATTTATATTTACAAATACATCTTTATCCTAGATTTAAGAGTTTTAATGTTGCCCAGCCTTCCTTCTTGGAGAAAGGATAAAGTTAGTAAGAAATGAAGTACGCTATCCTATATATGTACCTTCTAAAATTAGATAATTTATAAATGTGATTCTTTGAACACTATTTTGCTTAGCTTAGGGACCATTTAGGAAGTGTCAATTTAAAAATGTTGATCATTTGTTAATATTTGAATGGAAGATGGCAGTGATTGTCATTTTCAGTTTTGCAAATGGGTAAAATGTGTCAAATAAAATTTCTCTGTGTGACCAGCCCAACATAAATAAAACATAGATAAGATTAAAGAATGCATACCCCATTAAGACTATTATTTTCTAATTCAAAACTACTTCTTTTTCAAACATTTCTACTTAAATCATTAAACATTATTTCATAATGGAACTTTTTTTTAGTTTTGCTCAGAAAATTCTTGGGTAGTTAGATATTTGGATTTATTAACAGTCCTTAGTAAGTCGGTCACGGTAGCACGTGCCTGTAAGCATCAGCCTATGAAACAGCTGGTGCTAGGGATCGCAGAGACCTGCTCGGGGCAGCACAGCGAGACCTAATCCCCCCCCCCCCAAAAAAAAAGTGCTTACTTATCTTGGAGGTTATCCTGATATAAAGTTTAGTGTGTTATTCTTTTATTTATTTATTTTTTTAAGACTAGGTGTTCACTATTTTTGCCCGTGGAACCGCAGGTTCTCGTTGCCCGGAGTACCACGAACTCAAGCAATCCCCAGCCTCAGCTTCCCAGGTAGCTGGGATTACAGGCACGTGCCACCACACCCAGATACTTTTTGGGACTAGGTCTCGCTACGTGCCCCCGGCAGGGACTTGAATCGCCATCCCTGGCCCAGGCTGTGGTTTCCTAAGCTGCCACGTACAGGCATGCGCCACCTACAGGCATGTGCCACCATGCCTGGCCCTGATGTGTAATTCTAACGACTAATTGCTTAAAAACTTGAAGCTTGATCTTAGGTTCATTTCTTTTACATCATCTTTTTATTTTGAGATAATTGTTGCCTTTATTAAAAATAAGTGACAAAGTATCAGAAAGCATCAAAGCTTTTCCTATACGTTGGTTCCTTATTTTTTGAGACTATTTTGCTTTTCATTTTTTGTGATTTGTTTTATGAAATTCAGATATTGCTATTTATCAGCAGTAAATTCTCTTCAGAGTCTTTTGGTTTCTCATTAACTATTATGAGGATTTACTGAGGTGCTAACTATTAGGCACCTCATACTTTGTGATTTTATATATTCTAATATGCACTAATTTTAAGATAGATAAAGTATATCTATCTTTTATGATCAGCTATGCTAGTGTACCTTTCAAAATTCAATGGTCATGCATAAAACATCTGATGATTATGCTGTTTGAAATCTAGCTTCAATGATTGCAATTTAAATAATTAGGAAATTGGTGAAATATTTTTCTTGCATGTCATTTAATCTTTTTTCTCCAAATGACTAAAACACATTTTTGAAAGTACTGTATTGATACCACTAACACGTACCAGGTGTTAGTTCTGATTCTATTAAAACTGATTTCAGTTAGTCACTCTAATAAAATATTCTTATATGCAGATTCTGTGCAACGGTGATGTTTATTTTGATAAAATGAGACAAGTGTTATCACTATGTCTATTGAATCTGATGCACAATAAAACAAAAAAAAATTAGCCTACATGTCATGCTGTAGAAAAATGACAAATTTAGATAGTCTTAGATTTTATAAAATGTTAAGTTCATTTGTAAATTCCAATATATGAAAATTATTTCAACCAGGCTTTGCCATAACTTGAAATTCTTAATCTCATATCAATGAACATATTTGCAAATAAAAATCCAGAGAGATGCTTTAGTTTTCCAAGAAAAACCTAATTACTATTGAGTTTCCAAAGACAACATTTTTGTGAAACAGACACTCAGACAGTAAAGATTGAGTAGATAAAATGAGACACCATAAACTTTAAAACATTATGCACTTAAAGTATAGGTAAACAAAATATTGGTTTAGATAAAAATTAATAATAATTTGCATATGGTAACTGCACCTGAATGGGTGTGGGAAAGATCTCATAATTATAAAACACTAACAGTGATGTAAACAAAAGGCACTTCAATCTTTTTTTTAAGTGACAAAAATGTTATCTGTTGGAAACAAGAATTATAGGCATTGAATAAGAAACTTTATTAACCTGGTAAGAACTGGGAAAATATATTGCTGCTATGAAATAGTCAAAGCTAAATTAAAAGAATGACAGTTGACATTAAGGATTGAAGTATTATTTTTTATTAATTCACTTTTTGCTGTTTACATACATATATGAATATATATATATATCACCCATGAATTCTTATCTCAAAGTATTATTTTTAATTAACATCAGTTTGCAAACTTTTGTGACTTTCCACCTATATATATATATAAAACATATTAAATCATATATACATATAAAATTATACACAATGGAATGAGCCCAATCACGGAAGTATGAGAGAGTTTACACTTTGCTAGTTTATTTAGTATTAGAATGGGATTATGGAGGATAAGTAGGTGATCCAAGGTCACCTACTGGTCCATAAAGAAGACCAGGAGGGAAAAAAAAAGAGGTTATGACTATAAAATTGAGTGCAAAGAAATACCCTCAGTTTATTAAAGATAGGTGCATTATTTAAATTTGTTAATGCAGCTGTTGTTAAAGAATTTTGTATGAAGAGTTT
The DNA here is from genome assembly GCA_004024945.1 of Uropsilus gracilis. Lineage (NCBI taxonomy): Eukaryota > Metazoa > Chordata > Mammalia > Eulipotyphla > Talpidae > Uropsilus > Uropsilus gracilis. The sequence continues at coordinate 66,124 of PVHY01003890.1, forward strand.
TGTTTATTGTATGTGGGTTCCTGAGCAAACTTTTAATTAAATACCATTTTAGTTTCTTTCCTAATATGCTTATAAAACATGAGGAATTACTAAAAATTCATTACTATGTTCCCAAAAGAACTGAGATAATGTGTTAATTTTCTACTTCAATATGACCTTAAGTATGCTGAAGCAATGAGACAAAACATATGGAGATAATGGTGTTTTTTTTGCCAAATGAATAGTAATGAATATGAGAACAGTCATTATGCAATGCACAAATTTCAATTTTTATATTATGTACTGGTCCATGTTATTGGTTTATTTTACCTATGGTCACTCTAGAATCAGTTTGTAAAAAGGATTAGACAGTGTGAATAAATTAGCATGCTTCTAATAAATAAATAAATGTATTTTCTCACACAGTTAGTATCATTCAAATATTATAAATTTGCATTTTTTGATGATTATTACTGTTTTTTATGGAAGCATAAAAATACTGTTTTTAGAACATAGTTATTGCAGCAAAAATCTCCTAACATGTTAAAATAACAAATTCTGATCTTAAGTCGTATCACATGGAGGAAGCATTCATTATCTTAAAGGGAAAAAATTTGGAAATGTTTTATGGCAAACAAAATATGACATTTCATCTTGACTCTGGGAATATCATAAATTATACTTTGTATTTCAATGAACTGGTGTCAATGGAAGAAAGCACAACATGTATTCCTAAACTCATCAATCTTTGAGTGCTTAGTTTGTTACCCCAAACTAAGTTTGTTACCCCAAACTTGGCTGTTGTAAGTCAAGCTGCAATAATTAGGGGGAAACAAGTGTATTAAGGGAAGGGAAAGTTTTCCTTCTAATTGTCTAGGGTCTTCATTGTCCCCAAGCCAACAGAGTCTGCACACGATAGCCAACATTTTAAAGATGCCAAGTCTCTATGCATGACCAGATTTGAGCACTTCAATTACTTTACCTCCTTCCTGAATGATACCACCAAAATATGTTGGTATGCTTCAGTGAACATACATATTATAAAAATTTGATTTACTTCATGACTTATTAAATGGAGTTATGCAGAACAATTACCTAGACAACTTTTGACTTTATTTTGACTGTTGGCAAATTTACATTGGAAGCTCCATAATTGTACTCTCATAATGTTTTCAGTCACCCTCCATTTCTTTTTTAAATTTTTAATATTTCCCTCACCACCATCACTAATTATAGTCCCTTGTCACTTTTTCTTTCCTCCCTCCCTTTTAACCTCAGAATGTTAATGGTATTTATTAACATATGCTTGTTTCAGTATTTTGCTTTATAAATTTTGAACTAAACAATGGCATTTTTATGGATTAGTAAATCTTGATAATATTAGTTTTCTAAAACTGTTCTCAGAACTTTTTACATTCATTTATATTTAGTCATTCCCACAATCTGAGACAAAATTTTGAAAATATTATTTCAATTCACCTTCATATTTCATCTATTTCTGTATCTTTGAATTTTATATATAGTTTCCATGGACATTTTTCTATCACCAGTCTTTATATTCATAGTCAAAATTATGAAAATCAGGAGCTATTTCATTTATATGGTAGACAATAAGTGAGAATTTCAGAAGTTCTATAGCTTTTCCAAGTCTTATAATGAGTACTTGATACAATTCAGATTTGAAATTAGTTTAATCTGTTTAAAATCTCTTGTACTTAATCAATGTTCTGCTATATCTAGCATATTAAAGTTTTTAATGTATTTTTTTATTTTCATCTTTAAATTGATTGCACACATATATTTTACATCATTATCTACCCCAAGGTTCTCCCATCCTTATCACCCATGAGCCATTATCTTAATTTCTTGTGCCTCCCCCAATTCCCTCCCTATCCCCTCTCTTGCTCTATGCTTTTGTTCTGCTAACAGCTAATTTCAAATATTTCTTGTCTTTTTCTTATTTATTTTTCCTATACCCTGCATATAGGTGAGATCATCCAGTATTTATCTTCCTGGCTTATTTCTGCTAATGTGATTCCTTCTGGGACCATCCAAGTTATCACAAATGCATCAAATTTGTCTTTTTATTAATGAATAATATTCTATTGTATACATATGCCATGACTTTTTAATCCATTCATCTGTTTTGAAGCATGTGGGCTGTTTGCATATCTGGCTATTGTAAATAGTGCTGCAATAAACATATGAATACAGGTGATTTTTTTTTTTTTTTTTTTTTTTTGGAGACTAGGTCTCGCTGCTTTTACCCATGGAACCACAGGCTCTTGTTGCCCGGGGTACCATAGACTCAAGCAATCCCCAGCCTCAGCTTCCCAGGTAGCTGGAATTATAGGCACGCGCCAACATGCCCAGCTATTTTTTTGGAACTAGGTCTCACTACGGGACCCAGGTGGGACTCGAACCATGATCCCTAGCCCCTGCCGCTTCACAGGTTGAAGTTTACTGGCACGAGCACTGTGCCCGGCTTACAGGTGATCTTTTGAATTAGAATGTTTGCATTCTTTGGGTAGATTCCCAGAAGTGGAATTGCTGGATCAAATGGTAGTTCCATACAGCTTCCCATAGTGGCTAGACCAGTTTGCATTCCCACCAGCAGTGTAAACATTCCCTTTTCTCTACATACACTCCAGTACGTATTGTTCCATATATATATTGTATATATATATATATATTGTTCCATATATATATATATCCATATATATATATATATATATATATATGAGCCGATCTTACCAGTGTGAGGTCCTATCTCATTGTGGTCTTGATTTGTGTTTTCCTGATAAAAAGTGATGCTGAACATTTTTTCATATGCCTACTGGCCATTTGTATTTCCTCTTCAAGGAAGTTTCTTTTAAGTTCTTCCCCCTATTTTTTGATTAGACTTTTCACTTGCTTTAGTTAAGTTGTAGGAGTTCTTTGTGGATCTTTGATATGAGACTCCTGTCAGTTGAGTGGAATATAAACATTTTTCCACATTCCATTTGGTGTCTGTTCATTTTGGTGATTGTATCATTTGCTGTGCAGAAGCTTCTAGCATCATATAGTCCCATCAATTTACTTCATTTTCTTTGCTTGTATAGAAGTGTCCTGAAAGACCTTTAAGCGGTATAGTCCGTGGAATGTTTTGCCTATGCTTTTTTTTCTTTACGTTTTATGGATTCAGTCTTATGTCCAAATCTTTTATCTTTTATCTCTTATTTTGAGTCAGTTTTTGTACCTGATGTGAGGGAGTAGACTAGAGTCATTCTTTTGCATGTAGCAGTCCAGTTTTCCAGACTGTTCATTGAAGATATGATTCTTGTTCCATGTATGCCTTTTGCCCTTTTCTTAGATTAGTTGATCCTACATATGTGGCTTTATCTCTTGACTTTCAATCCTCTTCCATTGGTCTCTGTGTCTGTTTTTTACATCATTACCATGATGTCTTTATTATTGTGACTCTGTGGTTTAATATAAAATCTGAGAATGCAGTCCCTCCATTCTGTCTCCTTTTAGTCAGGAGACCTTTGGCTATTTGAAGTGTTTTATTATTCCATATGAATTGCAGTAAAGTTTGTTCTACTTCTGTAAAGAACATCATTGATTTTCATTGGAATTTCATTGAATCTGCAGATAACTTTTGGTAGGATGGCAATTTTGATAATTCTGATTCTTCTAATTCATGAGCAGGGGATGTCTTTTGATTTCTTTATGTCTTCTTCTAACAATGCTGTATAGTTCTTTTTGTATAGGTCCTTCACATGTTTTTGTTAAATTTATTCTCAGGCATTTAACTTTCATTGGTACAATTATAAATGGAGTGATTTTCTTTATTCTTCAGAATGATTTTTTTGAATTGTTGAACAGGTTTCTTATTTTCATTAGTTTTTCTGTAGAGCTTTTAGGGTTTTCTATGTGACATGTCATCTGCAAGCAGTGAAAAATTTACTTCATCCACTATTTGTACTCCTTGTATGTCTTTCTCTTGCCATACTGCTCTAGCTAGGACTTACAGTATGATAGTGAAAAGGAGTGGTGAGAGGGAACAGTAGTGCCTTGTTTCCGAAATCAAAGGGAAGGCTTTCACCTAGCATGATATTGGCCGTAAGTTTGTTATACTTTGCTTTTCTGATGTTACATTATGCTCCTTCTATGCCCAGAATTATGGGGGCCTTCATCATAAATTGATGCTGAACTTTTTCAAATGTTTTCTCAGCATCTCTTGATATGACCATGTGGTTTTTCTTTTTTCTTTTTGTTGATGTGTTGGATTACATTAATTGATTTTCAGGTGTTGATCCATTCTTGTTTCCTTGGGATAATCTCATTTGGTCATGGTGCATTATATTCCTAATGCATTGTTTGTATTCTATTTGCTAGGATTATGTTGAGAATTTTTGCATCTGTATTCATCAGGGAAATTGCTCTATACCTTTCTGTTATTTTTTTTCTTTGGATCATCTTTGTTTAATTTTGGTATTAGTGTGATAGCTTAATAGAACATATTTGGTAGTATCCTATCTTTCTCTATTTTTTGAAAATTATTTCGTAAGATAAGCACCAGTTCATCTCTGAATTTCTGATAGACCTTGTTTGTAAATTCATCTGGTCAAGGGCTTTTTATCAAGAGAGGGCATTTTTTTACTGTTTCAATTTCACTTAGAAGATTGGTTCATTTTGTTTTTTTCTATGTTTTATTTATTTTTGGATGGGTGTATACTTCTAAACATTTGTCCAGCTCATCAAGGTTGTTGACCTTGTTTGCATATAGATGTTCATAGTAATCTCTAATTATCTGCTGGATTTCTGCTTTTTCTGTTGTAATTTCAGCTCTTTCATGTATGGTTATATTTACTTGTGTTTTCTCCCTTTTGTTCTTTGTGATCCTGACTAGATATTTATCCACTTAGTTTACCATTTTAAAGGACAAGCTTTTTGTTTTTTTAATCATTTCAATTGTCTGTTTATTGCATTTACTTCTGCTTGAGTTTTGATAATCTCCTTCCATCTATTTGAGTATTCTGTTGTTCTTTCTCTAGCACTCAGATGTGAAAATATTTGTTTCTTACGACGTTTTCATGTTTCTTTATATGGGTCTGCATTGTTATGAATTTCCATCTTATCATTGTTTTTGCAGCATCTATACATTCTGGAAGGTTGTATCTTCATTGTCATTTCTCTCAAAATATTTCTTTATTTCTTTTTTAATTTCCTCATTAACCCATTTTTTCTAACAATGATGGCTTCAGTTTCTATGAAATGGGAGGTTCCAGTCCTTCTTTTAATGGTTGACTTCTGGTTTGATACCTTTATGGCCGGAAGAAATATATGGTATGACTTCAATCTTCATTAATTCATTGATGCTTGTTTTGTGGCCCAGTATGTGGTCAAACCTAGAGACTGATCCATGTCCACTTGAGAAATCTGTGTATTCATTTTTTTTTTTGTTATTGTTTTTTGCTTTTGTTTTCTTGCAGGATACAGTGTCCTATAGATATCCATTAGGCCCATTTAGCCAACATGCTCATTTAGAGTTATTGTGTCCTTATTTACTTTTTGTTTCATTGATCTATCTCTTGATGAGAGTGGGCAGTTGTAGTCTCCTACTACATATGTATTTTCTTATTTGTGTATTATTCTATAGATTATTATGTCTTTGCTTATTTTTTAATATATATAAATATAAATTTATATATATTTAATTAATAAATATATATAAATATATAAAAAAATAAATATATATATATAAATTTCACATCATTGTAATCCCAGTGATTTGCCCCTCCACCCTCCTGACCATTCCCCCTGCCTGAAGTTGTGTGCTTCAGTTTGGTGCTTAGTTTGTTTTGACTTTTCCTTATGGCTTTTATTTACTTTTCCCCTATATTTCATATATTAGTGAAACCGTTTGGATTCTGTCTTTCTCTTTTTGACTTTTTTCTGGTAATATGATTTCTTCTAAACACATCCATGTTATCATAAATCATCAAATTTGTCATTTTTAATTGATGAGTAATATTCCATTGTGTATATATACCACATCTTTTTCATCCAGTCTTCTGTCTTGGGGCATTTAGGTTGCTTCCAAGTCCATGCAATTACAAATAGTGCTGCAGTAAACATCCAAGCACAGGTATCCCTTTGTACCCATATTGAGGTCTCCTTTGGTTAGATTCCCAAGAGAGCAAATACTGGGTCAAATGGTGGTTCCATTTTCATTAATTTGAGGGTTCTCCACACAGCTTTCCCTAGTGGTTGAACCAGTTTACATTCCTACCAGCAGTGTAAGAAAGAGTGTTCCTTTCTCTCCACATCCTTGCCAGCAATTGTTGTTGCTCATTCTTTGGATGTGGGCCATTCGTACACATGTAAGGTGGTATCTCATTGTGGTTTTGATTTGCAATTTTTCCCTTATTGCTAGTAACACTGAGCAATTCTTCATGTGCCTGTTGGCCATTTGTATTTCTTCTTTGGAGAAGTGTCTTTTTAGTTCTTCTCCCCGCTTTTTGATTGGGCTTCTTGTTTTGCTTTTGCTTAGTTGTTTGAGTTCCTTGTAGATATTCATTATTAAACCCTCATCAGTCTTGTGGAGGCCAAATTTTTTTTTTCCCCACTTGGTTGGGCTTCTTTTAGTTTTTACTGTTGTCTCTTTTGCTGTACAGAAGCTTTTTAGCTTGATGTATTCCCATCTGTTTATGTTTTCCTTCAATATTTTTGCCATCAATAGATGTTTCCAGAAAGGGATTTCTGAATTGTAATTCATGGAGGGTTTTGCCCAAGTTTTCCTCTAAGTATATTATGGTTTCAGGTCTGACCTCTAAGTCTTTTATTCATTTTGAGTTGATGTTTTTACATGGTGTGAGGGAGTTGTCTTGGACCATTTGTTTGAAGGTATTATTCCAATTTTCCCAGCACCATTTATTGAAGAGGCTATCTTTGTTCCAAAATAAGTTTTCACTCCTTTGTCAAAGATTAGTTGACTATTTATGTGTGGCTTTATTTCCAGGCACTCATTCTGTTCCATTGGTCTGATTGTCTATTTTTGTACCAGTAGCGAGCTGTTTTAATTATGGAGGCTTTGTTGTATAGCTTGAAGTTTGAATTGCAATACCTCCATACCTCTAGTCTCTCTTCTTCTGGTCAGGAAGATTTTGATATTCAAGGTCTTTGTTATTCCATATGAATTTCAGTAATTTTTGTTCTATCTCTTTAAAAAAATGTCATTGGGATTTTTATTGGGATTGCATTGAATCTGTACATTGCCTCTGGTAGGATGGCCATTTTGATGATATTAATTCTTCCAATCCATGAACAGGGAATGTCTTTCCATTCCCTTATATCTTTTTCTATCTCTTTTAGCAATGTTCTAAAGTTATCTTGTATAGTTCCTTCACGTGTTTTGGTAGGTATACCCCCAGGTATGTATTAATTAATTAATTAATTAATTAATTTGTTTATTTATTTATTTATTTATTTATTTTTGGTGTGATGGTAAATGGGATGGATTTTTCTGATTCCTTCTTCTTCTATTTGAATTTTTGCATATAGGAAAGCTACCAACTTCTGTATGTTGATTTTGTATCCAGCTATCTTACTGAACTGGCTTATTATTTCAAGCATTTTTCTGTGTTTTTTTTTTGGGTTATCTGTATAGAGAATCATGCCATCAGAATTTAATGATGGCTTCAGTTCCTCTTCACCTATTTATATCCCTTTATGTTTTTCTTGACTTATTACCCTGGCTAGAATATCCAGTACAATATTAAAGAGTAGCGGGAAGAGTGGGTACACTTGCCTGTTTTCAGATCTTAACTGAATGATTTTAGTTTTTCCCCATTTAGGATGATGTTTGCTGTAGGTTTGTCATAGATGGCTTTTATTATGTTGAGGTATGTTCCTTTAATCCCTAATTTTCAAAGGCTTTTATCATGAATCAATGCTGGATTTTGTCGAATGCTTTCTCTGCATGTATTGATATTGTCATGTGGTTTTTGTTTTTCTTTTTGTTGATGTTGTATATTATGTTAATTGATTTCCGGATGTGGAATCATCCTTGCACCCCTGGGATTAATCCCACTTGCTCATGGTGAATAATGTTTTTTATGCATCATTGGTTTCAATTTGCCAGGATTTTGTTTAAAATGTTTCCATCTGTGTTCATTAGGGAAATTGGCTTATAGTTTTCTTTCTTGGAGCTGTCTTTATTTGGTTTTGGTAGGGGTGTGATGTTTGCTTCATAGACTGTTTGGCAGTTTTCCTTCTTTCTCGATTTTTTGGGAAAGCTTTAATAGTCCAGGCGTTATTTCATCTTTAAATGCCTGGTAGAATTCATTTTAAAGCCAACAGGTCCTGGGCTCTTGTTTTTAGGCAGAGTTTTGATGACTGCTTCAATTTCACTGGTTGTGATTGGTTTATTTAAGTTCTATATATCTTCCTTGTTTAATTTTGGAAAGTTGTATCTTTCTAATAATCTGTCCATGTCATCCAGGTAACTGTATTTATTTCCATATAGATGTTCATAGTAATCTCTTATTTTCCTTTGGATTACATTTGTGTCTGTGGTAATTTCTCCTCTTTCATTTGTGATTCTGTTTATTTGAATTTTCTCTCCTTTACTTTGTGAGCTTTGCAAAAGGGGTTATCAATTTTATTTAATTTTTCAAAAAACCTGCTTTTAGTTTTGTTGATCATTTGGATAGTCTTTTTGGCTTCTAGGTTATTTATTTCTTCTTTTATTTTTGTTATTTCTTGTCTTCTACTGGGCTTTGGTTTTGTTGTTGTTGTTGTTGTTGCTCTTTTTCTAAATTTTCAAGTTGGTAGATTAAGTTTTTTTTTGTGTGTTTTTTTTTTGGTTAGTTTCTTGGTTTTTGATATGGGCCTGCAATGCTATGAACCTTCCTCTTAAATATGCTTTTGCTGCATCCGACACATTTTGGAATGTTGTGTCTTCTTTGTTGTTTGTTTCAAAGTATGTTTTAATATCTTCTTGAATTTCTTCAATTACCCATTTTTTCATTTAGTAGCATGTTGTTCAGTTTCCAAGTGTTTGATGTTCTTCTTGCTTTCTTTCCATTGTTGATTTATAGTTTGATACCCTTATGGTCTGAAAAAAAAAAGTTGGTATTTCTTAAATTTTATGTATTTATTCATGTTTGCCTTGTGGCCTAGTATGTGGTCAATTTTAGAGAATGACCCATGTGCATTTGAGAAGAAAGTGTATTCTTTTCCTTGTGGGTGTAGTGTCCTGCAGATATCTATTACATTATCTATTACATTGTCTAGGTCTTCTTTTAAGGCTTTTCTGTCCTTGTGTAACTTTTGTTTTTTTGATCTGTACTTTGTTGAGAGTGGGGTATTGAAGTCTCCTACTATATATGTATTTTCATCTATATTTGTTTTCAGTTCTCTTAGTAGCTGTCTTATGAATCTTGGTGCACCCTCATTTTGGTAAGTATATGTTTATAATTGTTATGTCTTTTTGGTTGGTTGACCCTTGAACTATCTTTATCCTTTGTTACTTTTTTTCATTTTGAAATCTGCTTTGTCTTCTGTAAGAATGGCTACCCCTGCCTTTTTTTTGGGGGGGTGGGGAGGGGCATTTGCTTGTAGAATTGTTTTATATCCTTTTACCTTCAATCTATGGTTGTCTTTTGGGATCAGATGTGTTTCTTGGAGGCAGAAGAATGTTGGGTTCTGTCTTTTAATCCAGTCTGCAACTCTGTGTCTTTTGATTGATGAGGTTAGCCCATTGACATTTAGAATAATTATTGATGTTTGAGGTTCTAACAATGGTTTCATGGTGGTCATTTGTGGTTCTGCTTTAGTTTCTTTTTATTATTCATTCATTTTATTCTTCTGCAGGTTTTGATTTCAGGGATTCTTGCAGGAGTTCTTGGAGTGGAGGTTTGGTTGTTTCTGGAGACTTTGATTGTCTGAGAAGGTTCTGGTTTTTCCCTCATAATGGAAGGACAGCTTTGCTGGGTAGTGTATTCTTGGTTGGCACTTTTTGACTTGGAGTGTTTTGAAGACATGGCCCCATTCTCTCCTTGCTTGGAGTCTCTCTTCTGAGAAATCTGAGGTCAGTCTGATAAATTTTCCTTTGTAGGTTATCTGTTTCCTCTCTCTTGTTAGCCTCATAACTTTATCTTTGGCTCTTGAAAGTTTTACTTTGATGTGTCTTGCTGTGTTTCTTCTTTTATTAAAGTAGTTTGGTGTCCTTTTTGCTTCCTGTATGTCTATTTTCATTTCTTCCTTTAGGTTTGGGAAATTTTCCTCCATTATTTCATTGAAAAGCCTTTCAGATCCTATGTCTTTCTCTTCACTTTCTGGGATTCCAATTACTCTATTTGTCTCTTTAGGGTATCTGATCAATCTCTGATTTTTCTTCTGTCTTCTTACTTTGTTTTTCTCTCTCTTTCTCTATTTTCTTTACTTCTGTTTCCTCTGTGTGCCGATTTGTTCTATTTTTTGTTATCTTCTTACCTGGCTCTTCCCACATTTTGAGCTCTTCTATTGCTCCTCTTATATACTGTGTCTCCTGCAGCTTCTTATTTAGGGTTTCAATTTCATTTTTTGGTTTGTCAGTGATACTGCTCATTTTGCTGCATTATTTTCTATATTTTTCTGCTATATCCTTTAGTCATTGAAAGCTTCTAACCTCTTGATTTCCCTTTTTTGCCCCTCTTTCTTGGCCTCACTGAGTGCTTTTATCACATTGATTATGAATTCTTTGTCTAACATAGGAAGATTTCTTACATTCATCCATGTTGGTTTCTGCAGATTGTTTATCCTTTGTTGTTGAGATATTTTTCTTAGGGCTTACTTGAGTACTTGTATTCTTCTTCCTTGCTGTGTTTTCCTTTTGGACTTGCTCTATGTATTGAATGACTACTGCTCTAGTATTAGATGTCATGTTGAAGCCCATCTTGTTGTGTTTAACTCTGCCTTTGTACTTTTGCTGCTGTGGTGATTATATCTTGTTTCCATTGGCTATTTTGGGGGAAAGGTTCCATTTTAGAGAGTGGATGTGGTGAGTAGATGAGGTTTCCATTGTATTGTCTGTCTTCTGTTCTCATTGTTTCTCCTCTTTCAGAATAATGGGTCTTAAATATTTTTTAGTGCCTCTGAGTGTCTATGGCTTGCCGTGTAACCCTTTTTGGCTGGGGTGTCTTGATGCTCTTGGGTAGTGAGCGTCCTTGTTTTTCACATCTGCGTGGCACTGGAGCTTCTGGGCTTTTGGGTGCGAACTGGTCAACTCCAAGTTCACCTTCCCTGAGCCAGTAAAACTCAGTCTGGGCCTAGCCTAAATGGCAGAGATTCATTCAGTTGCAAAACTTGCAGCCTCACCTTATCTCTCAGGTGCATTACCTCGGCAACTGGAAATAGTTAGGTGCTGGCTGGAACCCTCACCTGAGTCGCCCCAGCTACTGGGGTGGGAGCTCATCTCCACTGAGTGGATTTCCAGTAAAACTCAGTCTGCATCTCAGTTTGAACCCCACCGGACTTTGGGGTGCGAACTGGTCACCTCCAAGTTGACATTCCCTGGGCCAGTAAACTCAGTCCACGCCTAGCCTCAATTGTGTCTTTTGATTGAGACCAGCATTAATTGAATGTGTACTTCATAAAAGCTACTTACTTTCACCTGCTAATCACTTCAATGAATGGTCTTCTCATGCTTTTTTATTCAAAAGTCAAATGGTATTTACTAGTATTATTCATTAGAATAGGAGTCAAATCACTCAGCAGTCTAACTTTTCTTGATTATGAGCATAGAATGCCTTGCCTGATTTGAATTAAAGATACCTTTATATTTGAAGTATTTGGAAAGAGAAACTATACAGACTATAGATAATTTTATTTTTATTTAAAACATATATTTCACATCTTTATATTCCCTGGGTTCACCCACCACCACCATGTCCCTGACCACTCCCCGCCCCCACCCCCATTGTGTAATTTAGTTTGTTTTTTTGCTTACTTTGACTTTTCCTCCTGGACTTTTGTTTGTTTTTTCCAATATCCCATATATCAGTGAAACCATTTGGTGACTTCTTTTTCTTTCTGACTTGTTTCTGCTAACAGATTTCCTTAGAAACGTGTTGTCTGATTTTAATTAAGGATATTTTTTTTAATTTGAAGTATTTTTAGTGAATGAAAAACTTTACAGCCTTTATAGATAATTTTATTTTTTTTAATTTAGGTATAAAATGTAAAAAAGGCTTTAAAGATAGCAAAGTATCAGCAACAAAGTAATAAAAATCAATATATATGGTATCAGATCATAAACTGCTTTATTCAGACAAAACATCAACATAGAATGAAGAAAAAACATTTTGCAATTATGGAGTGATCAAAAGAAATGTATAACTCTTCCAGACCAATGACTAATTACAAAGCAGAAGAGTATAAACAAAACATTTGAACATTTACCTAGAAAAGTAAGGACTCCCAGCTGTCTATGATTATAAAATAAGCTGAGATTATAAAATAAGCTTGACTAAGTATATGCATACTTAGTGGAATGTGTATATAAATAATTTTATCCAATACATAATGTTAGAGTATTTACTTAAGCATATATAAAACAAATGTATTTTCATAATCTTGTTGAAAGCATATAAAGGTATCAAAAAATAAAATCACCATAGAAAATACTTTATTTTAAATAACTATTCTTGTAGATATCAGAGGTACAAGATATGGCATAAATTCTCCTTTTTGTCTAACTCTTATATAGTGGATCAAATCTGAACCCTGAGGTTTGAGTCTAAAGTAAGGGCTGACACTAATCGAGTTCTCTCACTAAAGTAACTGATGCATTATATTGAATATTTAATTTTGCAACTCTTTGGAGAAATAACAGAGTATCAGGAGCTGATTATCAAGCTGCAGATATTTTTTAGGAAAGTGATTAGTTCACCTCATTTCAATAATTATGTGCCCTCAATATTTATTGAGCAGCAGAAACAGTCTTAAAGATGACCTTTTTCAACTCGATTTCTTGTGATAGTTATGAGGCATCATAAACTTCAACATATATAAGGATATAATTATACAGTGTTTTATATACCTATACTTTTATTAAGAGAGAAGGAAATGTATTTTTCCTTTTTTTGTAAAAAGCAGTTATAAGATATACATATATATATATACACACATCATATGGATATAGATGATACAGATTTAGATATGTGCAGCACTTAAATTATTAGTTGAAGCTTCAATATTTAAATTTCATTTGAAATATACTGTAGAGCTCCATAAACTTAATGCATATTTCTTGTTCAGTGAGAAGATAAACACAAAAGAGAAAAAAAAAAGCTTTGGATTTAAAAAATATGAAAAAATAAATTAAAGACTTTCATAGTTTATTATAAGCAAATTTATTATATCTTAAGTAAACTTAATGAAAAGGTGCTAGCAGTCAGAATGTTGCTACTAGAAGTTGCATAAATTGGAGAATTGGAGTCCTTTTCCCTAAGTCTGATTTGTTAGCAGCAGCTGTCGTAGCAATATATAAACACCTTTAATTGCTGTCATCAATGAAGGACATTTTTATTTACATAGGTATATTAAATTAAACAAGGAGGTTAACATTGTTTTAACACCTTAGCAACCTGAGTAAGCAAACCAAAACCTAATGCAGTAAATGGAGGGTTGGAAATCAAAAGATAAGGACACCAGTCACAAATAGCAAACTCACCTTTTCCAGATAAGGCAAACTCTTTAAGCCATAGCCAATCAAATAATTCTTTGGTTTTGTTTTTTGCTTTTCTCTAAAGACATCGTACCCTACACCTGCCTTGTTTTTCTTGGTGTAATTTGCTTTTGTTTAGAAGATAGATGATAGATAGATAGATAGATAGATAGATAGATAGATAGATAGATAGATAGATAGATAGATAGATAGATAGATAGATAGATAGATAGATAGATAGATAGATAGATAGATAGATAGATAGATAGATAGATAGATAGATAGATAGGTACATAGATAGGTACATAGATACATACATACATACATAGGAGATTAAATGCTGTTCTGAGAAAATGAATAAAAAGGGGGTGAGGGTTAAAAGGAAAATCATATAAGCCTGATTGCAAAGAAACCCTGAAACTGAACATGATATCAAGTCTAACTAAATTTATAAATAAGTCCCTGGGGAAAACTTCAAAACCAACTTTACAGACATCTCTGATATAACTCACTCTAAATGTAAAGTTGTAAAGGTTTTAAGATATGACATTTCATTTGTAACATGCCCTGTACAATGTTAGAGAATTCTCAATTGTAGAAGATCCCTACATTTGCTTTTGCAAAATATGTCTTCTTTGACAACCAGTTTCGATCATGGGAGGAGTTTTGAAGTTGTTTAAAAAAAAATTGTTTCTATGAATATAAGAAGTTCTCTCTTTTAAGAGCTCTCGCACATTTTATTAGGAAAATTTAATTTCCTTCTCTCTTTTCATTAGAGAAATGAAGTTAAATCTTCCTAACTTTGTTTATAGTACTGTAATTGGCAAACACCTTTACTAATCTTGCTTTCCCCCCACCAACTTTCCTTGTTCTAGACTATTTTATGTGGTATCTGAAGTTAAGAGGATATGCTACTCACACTTATTGGCTTTATCTCATGTTTACAAGAAATTAATATGAAGGTATGAAAGTTATTTTTTGCCTTTTCCCCTTATCAATCTAGTTTATAAATATAAGCTATGATTATTTTTTTTCAGTCTAGAAAAATCAAGAAGTGTCTAGGATAATTTCCATTGTGCACAGAAAAAGTAAAAAATGGAAGAAATAATGTTTTTAAGGTATGGCTGTTGATAATTTTCATTATGAAAAAGCTACCAACTAAATGCTATTTTGAAACTTAGACTATATATATATATATATATATATATATATATATATATATATATATATATATATATATAATGTGTATATATGTGTGTCTATACATATGTATGCACATGCCTGTGAATTAATTAAGATATGATTATTATTAAAATAGCAAAAGCACAAATATAGGAATTTAGGCATGTTGGCAAATTTTCAATAACTAATGTTAATATCATTTAGTACTCTGAGAAGTTGGGGGAAACTATTATATATATTTCTTTACCTAAATTCATTTTGTAAAGTATGTTGCCTCTAAATAATTATCTTTATTGGGAGCTTAAGATAGTAAAGTTGGGAAATCAGTTAGTTGTATAAGGTTTACTGAATAAAGTGAAGCAAAGGGTCTTAAACAGCCCATAACATGGAAAATCACTTGCAGAATAATGTAAACTGCTAATAATTCAATGTGTGCACATACCTTTTGTCATGACATAAGACTAACAAATCCCTCAGTCTGCTTCACATCTTTTTAAGGTTTGTCTAAATTAGTGATTCTCAAAATTATTGTGCATCAGAATCACTTGCAGGATTAATCAGATCACTGAATTCTGAATTCTACCTAAAAATTCCTGTTTCAGTTAACTCAGTACAGAATACTAGAATCTGACAGTTTAATTTCCAGGTGATATTAATGCCACTGGTCCAAGGACCACATTATTAGAATCACTGCTTCTAGAGCCAAAGACAGTTTAAATGCTAAATACACATTACTTAGGAATTAAGTCTTTGGACATTCAGCAATCAAAACAACTGCTGTAAGTCTTAATCATCTTTGAAGACAGAAGGCCTGTGTTTTGGAAGAAAATTGATTTTGATATTTTTAATCATGAATGCCATCAATTAAAAAACAAATTTCTCAAGAATATTATGTATTTTTAGTGTAATTTCAATTTAAGAGATATTTCAAATAAGTATTAGCTGCAATTGTAATTGAATGATTCAGAATTCTTGGTATCAATAGAGCACCTTATAAACGTGATTGCATATTCTCAGTCTCAGCTACAAGATCTTTATATATATTTTTTGCTTTTGATTTGGATTAAAATACATATATGGGGAATAATAAATTATTTTTGAAAATATTTCAGTTTAATATATAATGATTTTTATAGTATGTAACTTAGACATGTATTTTTATTTCTTTTAAAAATATTAGTACCAAGTATTAGTTGAAGAAGAAATATGCCTACAGACTTGCACAGAAAATGCAATAAGTTAGAGGATTTGAAATTAATTTGGAAAATGTATAGATGACATTGAAAAGAGTAAAGTGAAAAGTGATATTTCTTCTTCAAAAGTCTGAAAATAGAATATGCTACTCCTATTTCCTCTTAAAGAAACTGCCAAACATAATGTTTCCAGTGGAAAGTATGTGATTCTTATTTCTAGTTGTTTGCACACTTCATAACCCACAGTTCTTTAGGCAGTATCACAGTGGACAAGTAGTAAATCTAATCAGATATAACCATTATGCAATGTACACAAGGTAAAAGCATGTGTTTTCTGTCTAAGTGCCATGGCTGCAATTATTACGAGAATAATTACTTCTAATCTGAGATATTTTGTTTTTCTTTCAGAAACTGTTAATTTCTGTATAATACTCAGCAATATCATTAGAATCAGCAATTTCATGAAAAGGTGTATACTCTTTGGCTATAAAATGGCTGAATTGAAAAACTAGAGGATTAAATTTGAGCACTCTATCAATTCAATCATATAACCTACAGCACTTCAAATACAAGACATTTCATAGACATGTGCATGACTTAACCACTGGAGATTTATCTACGTAAAATTAAACTGATAGAAATGGCTAAATGATGTCTATGTCAAATCAATCAAAGCATGAGAAACAATAAGGAAAAGGTGTATCAAAATAGGTATGTTAAATGATCAGATGAATAATAATGTCCCGAGATATCTTCAAGATAAACCTGTATTTACTGAATCTTTTTATACACCCTGAAACAATTTGTCACCCCCCACAGTATATAGTATATATATTCACAGCTCACAAATAATACTTAATGAC
>PVHY01003890.1:83136-101046 GCA_004024945.1 Uropsilus gracilis
ATATATATATATATATATATATATATATATATATATATATATATATATATATATACACGTGCTGCCTGAATGAAAACTACCATATATATTTTGCCCAGTTTCCAGTGTAAATATATATATTTTTTGCACTCCCTTGTGATGAGAATCTCAGGGTAAGTATCATGATGATCTGTTCTCTGTCTGCAGACAAATTTAGAGCCAGAGAGTTGGAATTTGAGCAGAAAACAGAGCATGTGTACTTTTAGTTTAGGTTATTCTTTTCCTCCATTTAAGCCACGCATAATTACAAAATTTTGTGTCCGCTACACAGTTCACACATTAAATGTTTTTGAAAATTTACAGTAAAATTTTCTGATGTGTAGTCATCTTCCTCAGCACACTACAAATCAATCTGATGTCCCAGAATTAAGCAATCATTAATTACGCCCTAAGAAGCAATTTCTCCCTCTTCATATGTGAAAGAATTTGCTTGAATCCATTATGTCCTCTATTGACTTACCCCATAATTCTAAATCCTTCATAGAGGACCTAAGCTTGATCTTACCTATATGTTTGAATATCTAAGTATGTGTTATTTAATGGTTATAATTTTTCTATTTTTTAACAATTCACAATTCTTGCAGTTAACACAGCTAGCACTGTAATGGAGCTGCCAAAAATCAATCAAGTGTTGCTAAGTCTGAACTGTGTTCTAGAGAAACACACAAATTTTTAACTTATGAAAATTAGTTGTAAATAGTCTAACAAATATTAAGGCAATTTTCCATTAAAGGTTAACATTTCATTTGCTATTTAAGTAGTTTTATGATCATTAAAGTTCAAATTATATTCCATAAAACAAATCTGTCTTTTTAGTCTTCCTAAAAAATTTATCCAATTAAATATTGTTAAAGAGTTAAAGGTAAGAGTAAAATTGATGTATTTTGGTTATTATTATTTTATTTTGAAGAAAACATGTAGGCTATTAATTGAGAAACATGGAGTTAGAACAAAAGAAGCTCATTCATTTAATGAAATAGATTATGCACAGTGAAAAACAGCTCAGAACTTGGTGGTTAGGGCACAGTGCATGTTTCACATTTTGACTATGAAGTACCACTGAATTTAGCTTTGAATCATCCATACAGGTAGCTCAAACAAATTAAAATACTATGAAGTGTTGATACAGGGTAGTGACAAAGTTGAAAACTTTAAGGGTGCCAAAATGCCCAGGTGGATGGAATCTGAGAGAAAGACCCATGAGAAAAAATGGGAAGCTGGAAAAGAGACTATAAAGGGGCCCATTTCAACCTGATTTCAGCTGGCAACCACAAAGGGGAAAATCACCCATGGTGGACCAACCCAAGGATAGTTTACCTGAAGTTGGTCATCTTAAAGCGGGAAACAGTTGCAAGACTTTTGGTAAAAATGCCTTGGTAAAAAGTAGTCATGGGCTTATAATGGGCAAACCTTGTAATGAGTCTGTTATTTGGATTGTACTCATGAGTTTAAAATGGGTGATTTGTAATGTTCCAATTGCTTTGCATTCTGTAACCATGCAGTGAAAAGCCCTGCATGCATTTTAGTTATGTATTCATAGAAAAGTACTTGACTATGTCAGTATGTATACTGGTTGGTAAGAAGAAAAGTGAAAAGCCTAGTATAACATTGCTAGAGCAAATTCAGTATGTATGCCAGAAGGCAGATTTACAAAGAGTTTGTAGTTCAGAAAAAGCAATAAGCTATTCAGCATAGATTGGATATTTATGCAGGCACAACTATCTGAATTAAGTGTTGGGTACCTGTGGGTTCTGTAGGCTAAATGGCTTGTTTTTTCTTTCCTCTTGGATACTTGATGTTTGAAAAATACTCTAACTGGTATTGATGTAACTGCATGTTTTGCTTACTTACATGTAATGTTTTTGCATGATTGTGAAGGAAAAGGCTTTTTTTTTTACATTTATAGATATAATGTGTATTAGATCAGAATGGGGGATTATACAGGGTAGTGACACAGTTGAAAATTATATGGATATTAGAATGCCCTGATGAGCAGAGTCTGAGTGAACGACTCACAAGAGAAAATGGGAAATGGAAATGGGGAGGTAGAAGGGAGGAGTGAAGAGAGGCAGAAGAGAGAAAAGAATGGTGAACTGATAGACAGGCCCATGTGGCCTGCAGAGACCTGGAAGAGTGAGCTGCAGGTGGCAAGGAGGCAAGGTGGGAGAGTGACTGGCAGAGAAGTAGCTGGTGTGGAGTCAGATGCCAGAATGGCAGGCTAGGGTGACCAGGTGCTATTGAGGGCAGGCCTGTTGAATGGGACCAGATACTACCAAAGGTAGGACTGGAAAAGAAACCATGTGAATCTGCAAGAAGGTGGCATATTTGGAAAGCTGAGATTGCATCAGCATGCATTGGAAAAGTCTGAAGAGCTTTAGAGAAGCAGAGCAGCTCAGAACACTGGAGAGAGGGAAAGAAGATGCTAGAGAAGGACTGGACTTTACAGGGTGCCTGCAGGTTTTGAGGGGCACCAACTTGGACATATGTTTGGGACTTTCAGACTAAATGGGTATGTGTGGTGAAATAACTGGTCACTTATGGCATTAAGGACTTTTTGTTTTCCTGGTTAATTTCCCTTGTAAATAAAACCCTGTTATTTAAATTGCTTCATGACTTTGGCCAACTGCTATGCGTGCGGATGATGTAGATCTAGAAAGAAAGCTGGGTGGCAGAAGCCACATTTAAAATGGTGCTGCTTTTTTTTCTGAGGTTTGTTGGTTGGAAGCTTCTGCCTATTTTGATGCAAATTCAGCGTCAGCAAACAGAGTTAAGAAGCACTTCACAAAATTCTTCCAATGGGTTGGTCTTAGTAGCAGAGTGTGACTCCTCCATATTCTCTCTAGATAGAGGAGGAATGTTTTCCGAGCTGTTGATGTATATGCCCACAATCCAGTATTTACCAGTTATTGCTAAATGCTCATTTCCCGATTGTTGCTCTTTAAGTCCTTATATTTTAATTGTAGTGAATGGAGAGGACAGGCTACAGTGTTCTCACTGCATCTCTTTTTATTTATTTTATTTTATTTTATTTTTGGCAGAGCTGTCAATCCCAAGAAAGATACTCTTAAAATAATAGGGTATGTGAAAGACAACAATACCAACTAAAATACAAATATATAATACTGATTAGATGGGAGTAGGAAAACTAAAAGAATAAAGAGAATACTGAATTCATAATGAGTATCTTATGTAAAGATGAAGTTGAGATGGAAGAGCTAAATGTAATCTGTAAAACTGTTGAGTAGTATTTATTACTCAGGGTCTGTCATTGTGTCACAGGATGTATATATTTTAATATATCTGAAAAGCATAAGATGTAAACTACAACCCAAGGAAAGGCATAGATTCAGTTGAACCTTGAACTACACACATTTAAAGTGTTTCAGTTGACAGGTAGGTGGATTTTTATTTATGTCCCTGGGCTCCACATTCACAGACTCAGTCAATCTGGGTTGTCTGTTGGTGAACCCCTGCATGTAAAACAGAATAGGAGTAAACACAATAAATTGCATGTTCAGCTGTGTGTGTGCATGTGTGTGTGTGTGTGCATGTGTGTGTGTAGGCAGATAACCCTGATCCCCATATTTTCTAAGGATCAATTGTGTATTAAAATAACTAATGTCCTTTGCTAATTATTAGTAAAATAAATCACATTATAGAAAAATGTGAGAAGGTAATTTATTGAGAAAATATTCTTGTTTAATTCTGACAAAGTATAGCAACATATTCAAGAGTGGTCTACCTAGTTGTGAAATTACCTTTTAATTTTATTTTAAAGTTGTTTCTTCTATCCTCCTAATTACAGATGGGAATATTTTTCTATGAGTAATGTGTTCTCTCTGGACATTTTTAAGATTTTATATTTACAGTTCTTAAAAATATAATTGAATTGTGTATTGTTTGGATTTTGGAGATTTTCTTTTTTTTTAAGCATAAAATTTTAAGTCTGTGTTTTTTGATAAATTTGGGATGTTTCCACTGCTACTTCAAATATTCGTTCAATCCTGCTGTTGTTTTTTTCCTCTCTTCTTTTGGAACGCTACTTATATAAATACAAAGATGTTTCTTATTGTTTCTACTAGATCTTGAGGCACTTTTCATTTATTTTACAGTCTATTAGGCTTTTCTGAATCTGTGTGCTCTACTTCTACTCTTAGTTCACCAATTTTTTTGTTCTCTGTCATCTCTACTATACTGAAAATATTTTTATGAGATTTTTATTTTCATATTTCATATCTATAATTACCTTTCTTTTTAACATTTCTATTTCTTTTGTGAAGTTTTCTACTTCATCTATTACATAACAATAATAATACACTTTTTGCATCTTCTGTTGGAGTGGGTTTCTTCTGATGTCTCTAAAATTTCTAGTCAATCTTGCAGGAGAGTAAGTATGCCTAACTGTCTTCTATTGCTAGGCTGGGACGTGGTATTGAAAAGAGGTCAAAATAGGCAGAAGCCTTCAACCAACAAGCCAAACCAAAGGTGGCACTTTTAAAATCTGGCTTCTGCCACCCAGGTTTCCTCAAGTTCATACCACCCATGCATAGCAGTTGACAGTCAAAATGCAATTTAACAACAGGATTTTATTTACTATGGAATAAACAGGGAAAACAAAAAGTCTTTAAGGCTACAAGTGACCAGTTATCTACCCCAGTCACCATTTTTAGTCCCAAAGGTCCCAAAGACACATGTCCAAGATGGTGCCCCTTTGCCCCTACAAACCTCAGGCAGGCACATTGCAAAGTCCAGTCTTTGTTTTGCATCTTCTTTTTGCTACTTCTCCAGTGTTCTGAGCTGCTCCGCTTCTCCAAGTTGCTTCAAACTTCTTCAACAAAATACTTATCCTAAATCAGCTTTCCAAGTCCCTGGTTATATCCAGGTACAGCTCACTATGCCACCTTAGTGGGGTACCACCTTATCCACACCAGTCACTCTTCCACCAGCCACCATGCCTCCTTGCCACCACCAGGTCACTATTCCAGGGGGTTCTGTCACTTGGGTGTTGGGGATGGAAAAAGAAGGCTGCTTGCTGAATGAGTCTGCACAAATATGAGGAACTATAAAATTATTGATAGCACATCCTGCACACCTTAGCAGGCACAGGTATCAGAAAGCCCTGTAAAATAAATCAGTTTAGATAACAAAGGCATCCCATAGAGGGTCTGGTGATCACCATCTATCCTAGATAAGCAGATGCCTAAGAAAGCTAGCTAGTCCCCCAGTAAAACTGACATCAAGCAAAAGGCTGTTGTAATTACTGAACTGTATTACATGAATTATATAAAAGCTGTATGAAAAATAAACTCGTGGCCAGCGGATCAAGAGAAAAGCCAGTGTGCCCTCCTACCCAAGAAATCATATTGATCATCTTGATTGCAAATCCTCACCCCTTCCCTCATGCACCGTTCCCCACCATGGCTGGACCATGGCATTGGAATACTCTGGTCACTTGGGCTACTCACCTGCCATTTTCAAGTATTTTCTCCCCAAAAATGTCTCTCTAATCTCTGTTCCTTTCCTTATTCTGTTTCTGTCTCTGTCTCCCAAACCCCCCCCCCCGCCTCCTGTTTATGTCATAATTTACCTCTGTATTTTTCAGACACAGCTAATGGCATCAGTGTCTAAATTTTAACACTGCTCATATTGGGGTCCTGGATTCAGTATAAGGGATATACAATGGGTCTTGATTTGTGAAGGGTAGAGATAATAATATATCCTGACACTAAAGAGTTTCTCCAATTCTGAGGCTCTAGACCAACTTGTCTTCTTGCCACTTTTAAGAATTCTCCTTGGTTTTATCTGTTGTCATTTTCAGAGTTTATAATCATGTTTAGTAGGATAAAGCATGGGAGAAAAGATCTATATAATTTTTAGTAAAAAATATGTTTTAAAATTAAAGGAAAAATAAACTGTTTTTTTTAATATACAAAAGCTGAAATAATCACCAAGAGACCTACACTACAATAAATGCAAGAATGCTTTCAGAATGAAGAAATATACTGCCAAATAGAATGATATGGTATATTGTGTACTGATGTGTAGTAGGGAGAGCTGGGTGAGTGGATGAGTGGAGAGAATTACCATTTAATGTGTGCTATTTAAATGTCTTGAAAATAAATTATTCCCATATAAGCAAAAAGTTTCCATATAAGGAAAAATTTATGACAAAATTTGAAGTAAAATGCATGGGGATAAGAACATAAAGAAATGAGAAGGAGGAGGAGAAATGGAAAGGAATGCTGTTGTAATGTTCTTTTGCTACAGGTAAAAATTAAGTGTCATTTAGCGAGAGCCTCAGGCGATATCTCATTGTTTCCATGAATTATAGTTCCCTAATAATAAGAGGTGATGGATAGATTTTCAGTTATCTGTTGCCTGTCTCTATGTCTTTTTTGGACTTCAGAAGTCCTATTCATGTTTTAATTAGGTTATTCTTTTGTTGAGTTTCATGAGTTCTTTACATATTTTGGATATTAACCTCTTCTGGGATGTAGAATGTCTTCTCCATTCATTGGTAAGTATGATTATTTTGATTATAGGTTCCTTCTAGTGCAGAACCACTTCAGTTGATATGTTCCATTTGTTATCTTTTATTTCCTTTACCCTTGAAATCAAATCTCAAATACATCTTTATGAGCAATGTTTGCAGTATATCGCGTTTCCTTCTACGCATTTTGTAGTTTCACGTCTTATATTCAAATCTCTAATTCATTTTAAATTCATTTATATGCACATTGTTAGTGTTCTCATTTCATTCTTTTGTATATGGCTCTAAAATTTCCCCAGCATCATTTATTTAAGAAATTCCCATTGGTTTATTGTAAGCTCAAACACTCTTATAGAAAAGTATCTCTTTGTTTGGAGTTTTATTTTAGAGCATTTATTCCTCACTTTTTAATCATTGTTTCTAATAGCTTTTAACAGAATTTTAGGATTCTATAAATATAATGAGCATAAAGGAATATATATATATATATATATATATATATATATATATATATATATATATATATTAGGATTATCATCACAAGACTCCCAAGTGGTGATCATTTTTTTGTGGTGATCATTTTACTATGCCCTTTCCCTATTAGATACTTTTTATATTTTATATACTTTCACTGCCTACAATTTTCAACATGATAATGAATAATATTGGTGATAATGGACATCTTGTCTTGTTCCTTGTGGGTTTATCACATATGACTCTTACTATGTAGATGTACTTTTATTTTGAACTCTTTTAGTTAAGAGCTTCCATCATAAATGGGTACTGAATCTTCTCAAATTATATTGTTTATTGATTTTATCATTTGATTTTTGTCTTTTTTGTATAAAGTTTATTGATTTGAGAAGGTTGAACCAAACTTTTCATCCTTTGAGTAAAATCTACTCTATCTTGGTACATGGTTCTTTAAATGTATCATTCAATCTCTGTGTATATTGCTAAGGACTTGTGCATCTATCTAACATATGCTGGTTTATAGTTCTTTCTGTGATTAGCTTCACTAGTTTTGGAATTAGTGTGATTTTAGCTTCATAAAATGTTTTCAGAGGTTTTCCCACCTCTTAATTTCTTTTGGAAGTTTTTAAAGAAGATCAGTAGTGTACTTAATATAGTCATTTGGTTCAAGACTTTTGTTTTTATGGTCTTTTGATTACTGTGTGATTTTTTTTACAAATCATCTGTCTGATAAGATTTTCTATTTCTTCCACATTCAGTCTTGGAATGTTGTATGTTTTAAAGAATTTGTCCAATTCTTCTAGATTGTCTCATCGGTTGCCATATGCATTCATTAATACTATCTTTGGTCCTTTGTTACCTCTGTGGTATCCATTATAACTTCCTTTGTACCTGCATTTGAGATTTCTCTCTCTTCTGTGTGGTTATGCAAAATAACTGATATGGTAATAAAAATCATATTTGTGGTTGCCTGAAAACAGAAGGAAATTAATTAGACAAACTGACTAGAAGAAGGAATTAAATAGGCAAAAGGAAATGTTCACATGGCAGATAAATTCAGTAATCAATAATGGTTACACAGATGCATATGCCAAAAGTAAAAAAAAAAAAGAAAGAAAAAAGAAAAGAAAAGAATCAGGTCAAGAAATCATTTTAACTCACTTTTCAGAAAAAAGTGGTATCAATTTTCCAACATATGTTACATATATCAGCTAAGGGAAGTTAAATACTATATGTGAAATAATATCAGGTACATACTTAACCTTATGAAACTTCACATTCCAATAATAAGCATCTGTGTACAGGTATTTAGTTGGATAATGTAGCTGATGTGTTACATTTATTTAGCCCTGTGAGCAATGTTAAAAACAATTACACTCTTCAAGCTAATAGAACATTCAGTTTGATGTTTAAATAATTTCATTATCAAGATGAATAGTAGGATTGACTTTGACAACTTTCTTAATTACTGGTTTTGACAGGAAGCTGGCACTAATTAGAATTTCATTTTTTAAAAAATGAATACTCAGTTTGTAATCAACCAACATCCCTCAATTAAATCAGGGCTCTAATATTGCCCAAGTTGTCATTTTAATTACTGCATAATATATATAGAAAAATAAGTATGTTAATTTTAAAATATTACTTTATAAACAGACTAATTCATATGTGATTTTTTGTAGTCTAGTACAATTTATGCTTACATATGATAAAGCTGTAATAAGTATGTATAGCACTTAGTTATATGTAAAAGCTATGGAAAGCTAATGTTTTACTCCTATGGTAGCGGGACTAATACAATAACCACAACAAAACGTGCTTGTGAAGTTCAAGTCTGATATTTGGGGCACAGGTTGATGGTGTTTCCAATTTGAATCTTACCCTTAACCAACTGCTAGATTATATACTTCTTAGGTGATTTGAATTGTGTTTTTGGAAGAACTGCTTAAGGGAAGTCATTCCAGAATGTCCTCTGTGTCTATAGTCACAATTGGGGAAACTTTTACCCCATGAAATGACTAATGATAGTGTAAGTTCCACAAAATGGTCTCCAAGAGTGATAAGTAACTCTTAATTTTAGGAGCTCTCTAAGAGTCATTGGGATTGTACTACTTCTATGGAAAAGTCAGATATTGACTTTTATTCTTATAAAAACTTTTGACTCCTATCTTAGTTATAAGAGTTTTATTTATCATGAGAAGCATCTAGGCCAGGCTTATTTGACTGAATTATCTTACTTCTAGTCTAAGGTGGAATCTGAGTGATCTGTAACACTCTAATCTATCTGAATTAATTCTTAGTTTCAGTAGAAGGAACAGAAACTAATAGGCAATGCCATTTGGCTTTCTAAGTTAGATACTGATGGTTCATAGGGTATATTTAGTTGGAAATGTAAGATATAAGACTGAAGTCAATTTCATTTAGCTATTAGTCTTTTTGATGGTAGCTTAGTTAAGTGATGCATAAAACCATTTAAACTGGTTCCAGCTCCCATTAGTTAAATCAAATTCAGAGTGACTATCACAAAATATACCCATGAGAAAATTCAGCAATAGTGAAATAGTACAGAAATGACGGGGTGGGTATTGCTGAAAGGTAATATTTCATGAGCTTTCTTCATTTTTAATCAGCTATTTAAAGTTGTGTGTTTGACACTATTTTTTCAAGGGTAACTGTGTAGTTAATAACATGGGAAGATTCAGTGCTCACTCCAGATCAGAGAACACATGAATTTCCTTGCTGATGTTTTTGTAAGATACATATACTTTCACAGCAACAAAGAGGATGGTTTTAAGTCATTTCAATTTAAAATAATAAAAGCTTTCTGAGTTTGAGTTTCCTTGGCTATCACTGTATCGGGTTATCCACCTGGACCTTTTGCTTTTATTTGCTTGATAGAGGTAAGCAAAAGACTGATGCTAGTAAGATGTTTCTGGTACCTGCTGTGACCTGCGTAATGAAGTTCTTTGTTTTTTTTTGTTTGTTTGTTTGTTTGTTTTTTTTTTTTTATTTTCTTGGACCTAGAGATAATAAATGCCTTGCAGCCAAATATGTCAGGTTACTACTACATTGTAAGTAATGTAAAATTCTGAAACATTTCAATTCAACTGTTCTTGACACCATTCCATATACTATAATTAAAACATTGCTTTCTGATTATGAAATCGGTGGTTCCTTGCTCAATCACTATAGCTTTTTAATGTTTCTCTGTATATTTGTCTTGTGACACTTTATGAAAACACTGCTACTTAACAATACAGAGATTGTATATAAGGTCAAAAGCTATTTAAAGAGTAAAATATCCCCATCTTCTAAGTATACAGTCAATTT
The DNA here is from genome assembly GCA_004024945.1 of Uropsilus gracilis. Classification (NCBI taxonomy): domain Eukaryota; kingdom Metazoa; phylum Chordata; class Mammalia; order Eulipotyphla; family Talpidae; genus Uropsilus; species Uropsilus gracilis. The sequence continues at coordinate 93,470 of PVHY01003890.1, forward strand.
TGTAAATGGCTATAAGTCTCCAGAGGAAGGACTGAGGGAATGATTGAGAGAATGCCATGACTTTCCAGGACTACTCTCTGACACAACCTGACTATCTTAATCAGTTTGTGTGAAGACTGATTCAGATTCAAATTGGCATAACACTTGTGATTTTATTTTATTTATTTTGTTTTGTTTTTGTTTTTGAGACGAAGTCTTGCTATTTTTGCCCATGGAACCACAGGCTCACATTGCCCAGGGTACCACAGACTCAAGCAATTCCCAATCTCAGCTTCCCAGATAGCTGGGATTACAGGCGCGCGCCACCACGCCCAGCTATTTTTTTGGAACTAGGTCTCGCTACGGGCCCCAGGCAGGGCTCGAACCGCGATCCCTAGCCTCGGCCGTTTCATAGGCTGAAGCTTACAAGCACGAGCACCCGTGTCTGGCCCACTTATGTTTTAAACGCTGGTCGTTACCAGTTGCTTTTTTATTTTTCTACAGATTGCACAATTCTTTCTTGTCTAAATTGTTGCAAAAGAAGGTATGGTTTATTAGTTAAACTCCATGAAATCATTTACTTGATTGTCACTCAATTCTGCTGTTATTTCCTGGAAAATGCAGAAAATTGACTTCAGATGACGAAACACCAACAACAATTGTCCTTCCTTTTATTATGTCATGCCCTTTGCTACTTAGATGTTCAATTCTATAATAGTATCTCCTTTCATCAGCTCTGACCTTCAGGTAACAGCCAGAACTTTGTTTCTCAGTAATGTGAGTACGCCTCTCACCTTAGAGTCTTCAAAGCCCTCCTGAGATCACAGCCATTGGGTAAGCACTTGGAATTACATAGAATATCCACTTGCCAAATTTTATGAGTCTTTTGAATAGGTCTTGATCTTGCAATGGTAGCACTATGATTGCTATTTCATTTAGTGACGATTATTGTTTTCTGGAAGCTTCCCAATCAGTGTGATAATGCTGACTAGTGGTATCTTTGCCAAAGAGTTTATTTTTTTTTATCAGAGATTGCTCTCAGGTTGATACGTTATTGGCTTCATGTTCTGGCCTCTTGTTCCAGGTACTGTCAGACCTATTTTACTTCTTACCAGAATAGGTGAACTAATTTCTACAGATCATCAAAAATATAAGATTATTCCTCCTTTAACTGAAATAGTACTTTGTCATCAGATTATATAGTGACAGTCCTAGTTATGGATCTCAAGACAGAAGAGGAGAGTATTTCCTGAGTGAGGGATAAGGTCCTGAAAGACAGAAGTATGGGTCATTTCTAAAGATCCCGTAAAGGAAGTTTGAGATTTAATTTTTAAGTACTTCTAGTATAGTTTCATAATCTTATTTTTGAGGATTCTGTTCCTTCCAAAGCAGGGCCCACATATTTCAGTTCCACTACTGTAAAAGTGGATTTGTGACAGAATATGTGGAATTTATATCAGCCTGGAAGAAAAGAGATGCAATACAAAGTGGAGATAGTCAGACTGCACCTGACTGTGGGAGCCAGAGTGAAACCTTAGGCACTTGAGAAGAGATCTGGTAATTAGACCAAGATAAACTCGGAGCAAATTAGATTGGTTCTTCTCCAGATTTTGGAGGTGTAAAGATTAGAGAGATAAAACGAGAGATTATTTACATGAAGCCAGCAACGGGAAGATGAAAGAGCAACATCAATGTTAGTGAAGGGAATCAGTTTATCAGTCATGCAGCAACACATTCTAACAATTTTGTTCTAAAATAAAGACTAATAGAAAGATAAAACAATAACACAAACCAATTCCCCAATATTTGACCAGCAGAAACAGAGAAGACATGTTTATGTTCTTTTTGGTTTAGCTCCTCTATACTTCTTCCTTTCCTGCCTACAGACAAGGTTTTTCCATGGCATCTCTGTCATTTTGCAGCAGCCTCTGAGAAAGACAGGCTGAGGGTTTATACAGAAACTGAACTTGAACCATATAGGGCAGGTACGGTGTTAAAAACCACTGTTTCCTATTCACGTATTTTGCAAATGCTAATTTCTTGGAACTAGATTGGTTCCGCGAGGATGATTGATTAAGTAACTGGTGAACACTGCATACTTATGATCAACTGATTAAAGTGCCACCAGGACTATTAATTATTCACAATATTTTTCTTACACTTTATTGACTTTGCCAATCACTTTTTTATATAAATATATAATTTTGGGAGTAAAACTTCACATCTCTGTATGTGCACATTTTTCTCAACCGTCATCAAATTTCCAGTTTACCAAATTAATATTCAGAAAAATACTACCTCAAAATCTATGAGGATGATGACTATACATCTTTTCATTAAAATATTACAAGAAAGTGGATAGTTACAAAAAATAAATGTATATACATATATGCATACATAAATAAATAGATCAAGATTAAGGTGTAAATACAGTGCTTTAAAATAAAAGATATGGCTGTGGCTTATGCCTGTAAGCTTCAGCCTATGAAGCGACTAGTGCTAGGGATCGTGGTTCGAGTCCTGCTTGGGGCAATACAGTGAGACCTAGTCCCAAAAACTAGCTAGGTGTGGTGGCACGCGCCTGTAATCCCAGCTACCTGGGAAGCTGAGGCTGGGAGTTGCATGACTCTGTGGTACCCCTGGCAATGTGAGCCTGTGATTTCCTGGACAAAAACAATGAGACCTAGTCTCAAAATAAATAAATAAATAAACAAATAAACAAACAAACAAATAAATAAGTAAATAAATAAACAAACAAAAAATAAATAAAATAAAGGAGATGTATGTTTAACAACATTTAACAATTAAACAAAATGTTCCTATTAAAGTCAATAAAGTTAAGGTATATTTCCTTTTTTCTCTTATTGACTTTCACTCAGGAAAATCTGAGAACCATAAAGCAAGCAATTGCAAGAGCATTTCCTTTTAAACTCATAAGGACTGTTGAATTCTTAGCAACTGGATTACCTTGCTGAGGCATGGAATATAATGTGCCATAAAGTGGAGAAAAATATGATTGTTTTCTTCCATTCAGAATGTACATAAACTAACCTCATACTATTTAGGTGGCCTCTCTCATGAAACTATTTCCTTTGATTTTTTTTTTTTAAACTGAAGCATTTCCTAATAATAAGATTTTAATATCTGGTACAGCTTAGAAAAGACTATATATAATTTAGAGAAAATTAGCAACTTCTCCAAAAGAAGTCTGAGTCAATTATTCTCTTTGGAAGATAATGTCTAACTACAGAAGGAAAATGGAAATCTTATAAACTTCATATCTGATAAACAGAAACTGACTCAAAAGGATGCATGTCAGGCACTTTCCATAATAAATGTCTAGTGAATTCATATATATATATATATGAATATATATATGAATATATATATATATAATCTATTCTCGGTGATGCAAATACAACACACACACCTACTCTAGAGAAAATTAATGTGGAGTTGTTAAAAGCAAGCATCTGCTCAGATTCAGGAGCAGAGTACCAGTGTGTCTGGAGTCATTCAGGGAAGAACAGAGGGAAAGGAGGCCTGAGGTGCTCCTGTGGCTAGCTCATGTAGGACATTCTGGAATCTAGTAAACACTTCTAAATTTATATGCAGTGTGAGGGTTGGGGAATTGTAATTAGTGAGAGATACCCTCTGATCTCTGTTTCAGAATGCATATTTAGATTGATGTATAGAAAAAAAAAAGGTAGTGAGGAAAACACTATTGTACCACAGGACACAAACTGCAGTCAGATAAGTAACAGTGGTCTCTTGGATTGAGTGAACAGCAGTGGGGTGTTGGCAAATGATCACTTTGATGTATGGTGCAGTCACATGATAGGCTATAGAGGAGTAGGACAAAAACCGCATTCCTCTGTTTTTTTATCTGGAGTATGAGATAGAGTAGTCAAGATGCTTCTAGGGATTTTGGTCTTGAATAGGATTGACCTGATGTAATAAAGAGTTTGAAGATGGGCCATATTGGGTGTTATACCTAGATTTCTCTTCTGGACATCATCAGCATTTAAAGGACATCCATCTGTTGTTTTAGGAGATAGTGTGAAGGTATCAAGATATCTGTGACATTAGAAGTCATATAGGATTAGTCCAGAGATAGAATAATTTTTGATTCCAGACCAATCACATAACTGGTATCAGTTTAATAGAACTATCTATAGGACTGAGCTCAAAGACAACTAACATTGAAATGCTGGTCTGGGAAAGAAGATTCATTGAGAAGTCTGAGAGGAGGGGATCAAATGAACCCAATATAAAACCACAACTCTCTATGAAGTACTGTTTCCTTTTTCTTTACACATTTTTCACAGTATAAATTACAGCTTAATTTTATTGTTGACATTGTTAATGTTTATGTTAAAATGTATCCTCTTTGAGAGCAGGAAATATTTTCTCTGCTCACTTTAACACATTGTACCCTCATCATTTGCCTTCCTTTGAAATTCACCCAGCCCTTGCCCTGTATTCTTTATATATATATACCCCTTTCTTTTGTTACTTGTCGTTTGGTTCAACACTTCCAAATCAACCATTAGCTAACTGCAGCTAAGTCATCTCTCTTCTCATCTCTTTTTTGCACCTTGCGTTCAGCCATCAGCTCATTATATATAGCCACCACCAAATTGTCAGCACACCTAGAACTGAAAATTATTTCACAATTAAGGTTACTGTCTTGTGGTGTTATTTACTACATATTCTTAAAATACATAATTTGTATGGTAACAAGCATTTCACTTTCTAGAATTTCCCATTAATATTTTTTTTTCACTTTAAGACAAATATATCTAAAGGCTGGCTCAAATTTCTGTTGTTTTTCCTAAGCCTTTTAATAATCAAAAGACTTAAAACTTGAAATTTTATGAATATTTGATATTGTCTATAGATTTTTCCTTATTTGTTAAGTTTTAAAATCTTATAAAAAGTTTGTGATATATATCACAAAAATTTGTATATATATACACAAAATAGTATGTAGTATATATAATATATATTATACATATACTTTCATGCAATTTTAATAATTTTGCATTTTTTCTTTTATTTTTTTTTCTTTAAATATATCTGGAGAACATGCTAAAGCTAATTGTGATATAAAGAGGAAAACAAACATTTTTGTCTATCAAAAATAATAACAGTACCTTTGACTTAATAGTTCTTCCTTCAGCAATATGCAACTATACTTTTAAAATTTATCCCACTGAAACATGGAAAAATGTAAAAGCCATGCATGATTCTACAATTTCATGATTTTTCTAATAGGGAGCATACCATAAAAAGTGAAGACCAAAGTTAAACCAAACTCTATTATAGCTGTCATGTTTTCAATTGCATCCTATTTCTTTTTCTTTTCTGATATTAAAAATGTCATTTTAAAATACAGATGAAGACACATGTGATTTGTTAAATTCCAAGAACCTGGTCTCATAATATATATTGATTTGGAGTTTTTACATTGCTGTTCTATAATGCAATGACAAAGAATATATTTAGTGTTGGCAAAAATTTAATTATGACAAAATTATTTAAACTAATTTTAAATATTATATAACATTTATGATCATGTTTAATCATATGAGATATTAATTTTTTTCATAAACGAGGCATATTTTATTAACTAGCGTGAACATGGCATTCTAAATATCCATGCTAGTTATCTTTGCTTTGCGTGTGGAGTAAAGGAATAGGTGGCCTTGGTATTTTCAGTCAATTTATTTTTTGCTATGAACAAATAATTCCATACAAGATTGGACATATAATAATGAATTTGATACCTATCTTAACATTCTTAGAAGATAATCATGTAAACATGTGGATTTTAAATCATGTGAGAAGCCTGTGAGTCTTTGTGTTCCCAATCACTCACAGGTCTAATCCAGAGAACTTCAAAAGAGTGATGCTTCTTTGCTTGTTCGGTAGTTCATGATGATTTCAATTCAGATGGGCAGTTTTAAGCTGTCTCCATGCCTATGTGCGCTACAGACTGCATATCTACAGTGGGTGCATACAGTGTACTTCTCTTTCAAGGAAGAGATTACCATCAAGCAATGTCTCCAGATTGCAAATGAAATGCAGAAAACATTTTAAATTTTAAGTAGAAAAATCAAACTTTTGTATTCTGCATTAACATGTCTTTAAAAGTTTTAACAATGTTAGAACATATAAATAAATAACATGATTTGCCTTGTGTTGAACTACTGAATTTATAATATTGTTTTCAGGGTAATGGCTCATTTAATGATAATATCTTAACTACAACAAAGTAGGGTCCTCAAAAAGTTCAGTTAATAATAACTATGCAGTCTATGAAAAATAAATATAACCTTAACTAATTATACGTTGTATGCTCATTTTTTTTAATTTCACCTGAAAGAGTAACTATAATGGATTCTCAAAAAACATAATTGTTAGAAAATCAATATAGGTCATAATAAATAAATGATGACTCTACTGTACTTTTATTTTTTAAAAGGTACATGTATTTACTTATTCAGGCCTTCTAGAAAAAAGGTAGCTGATAGTGGGTATTTTTTGGAAGGTATTATTATGATAACATCACAATTATTCAAAACTGAACCGTATAATAGGTAAGAGCCAAACTTTGGGACTGAGATTATCTGGGCTCAGCTCCTAGTTCTATTATAAACTAGTGGCATGATTTTGAAAAGGTTACTGTGTTTGTTTTTTCTTTACTCTGAGCAATAAAAATATTAGTCAATAATACCAGTGCTGGGATTAAATTATTGTAAATGAATGTTTTGAATAGCACTGTGTAAATTTTAGCTATTACGATCACTAAAATGAAAATTGAAGTAGTTTATAAGATAGGCAATATATTCACATTTGCATTTTATTTGGAGAAAATAGCAAAAATCCTCAAATCACTATTATGATTGAAATATTTAGGAAAGTTTCTGAAAACAACTGGTAACAGTACCACAGTGTTTGCCTTTTCAAATGTGAAGAATCAATCATATTATTGAGACAATATTTTCCTAATTAATATTTTCTGTAAAGTATCTATTATAGGAGTTATTTGTTCATCATAGATTAAAAATAGATGATTTGCCATTTTTTTCTGTGAGAAATTCAAGCAGGTCCCTGTAACCTTTGATCTGCTTTGAACAATCATTGATCACTTTCTTATTTCTTTCAAAAAAGACATTCCAAGTTAATCTTATATTTTCCTTGCTCTACCCCGGGGATCATCAGTTTCTCCAAGAAACTGTTTCCTGTAAGTAGAGAGTGAGTTTAGAAATCAAGATCTAGATGTAAGTACTTTCATTGCAGTCATGTTTCTACGCACACTCAGCAGGTGTATTTTATGTACTTTATCCAGTCATCCAACTGAAAGTGGGTTAAAAAGAGACTGTCTTTACTTAATTGTTTACCCCTATCCGCCTGCTTCTCTCTCCAAAGCAGGCTACAAACAGTACTTAATTGCAATTACCTTTAACCTTAACTGGATACTCTTATTTGCCTGCTACTCTCTACAAAGCAGGCTACACACTCTTCATTAGCATTTTCACTGATTACCTTTACCATTGATATGCAAAAGCCAGCCAACTGCTCTCTGCTTTCAG
>PVHY01003891.1:0-101084 GCA_004024945.1 Uropsilus gracilis
TGTGGATAACTTTGCCTATGTGCTTCTGGTAGTGAGTATCCTTGATTTCTGAGTTTGAGGCGCCGGCGCTTTTGGGTTTGGGGTGGAAGCTGCTGGCAGTTAAGACAGCTGGTCGGGCACCCCCAGTTTAAATGCACTCAGTTTGGCCACGACCTGGCTGGCTGGGAAGGCTTCTTTCAGTTGCAAAATGCAGAACTGTGCCTTTTGTCCCAGGCCCCGTTGCCTTAGTGACCCACAGCTGCCTGAGGGGATGGTCAGGGAGAAGATCTCACCTGACTTCCTCGGAGCTCTGCTCAGCTTCTGGTGAGGTGCGATGCGAGGGACTTATGTTTCCCTGTCGCCGGTGAGACTCAGCTGCCATGTGCCTCAGCCCACGTAAGCTGGGCCCTGAAGTGGAGGCTTCTGGCGTTCAAGACCTCTGGCCAGACACCCCCAGTTCAAACGCACTCAGTTTGGCCACGATCTGGCTGGCTGGGAAGTCTCTAGTGTCTTTTATCAAAAATCTTGTCTAAATTAATTTTTACTTATTTTATCTATTTATTTTATTTATCTTATTTTACATCATTGTTTACCCCAGGGTTTCCCACCACCTTATCACCGGTGTACTACTACCATCTCAATCTTTTGTGCCCATCCCTCCCCCAATGCCTCCATCCCCCTCTCTTGCTCTATGCTTCAGTTCTGCTGACAGTTTTAAGTTTTTCTTCTCCGTTTATTTATTTGTTTTCCTATATCCCTCATATAAGTGAGAACATCCAGTATTTCTCTTTTTTTTTTCTGACTTATTTCTTCTCACATGATTCCTCTAGTAGTTCTGAAACCTGCGTAATTATGACTAGGTACCATCTGCCAAAGATTGTAGTTTATTTTGCTAAAACTAAGACAGCACTTTTATAAAACTTAATCCTAATATTCAGTGATCCTAAATATACAGTCAGGCCTTGATATCAAGGAGATCTTAGTATTGCTCCCTGGAAAGTACACTCTTACCCATCATAGCAACACATATTGCCCATTTTCCTAAGTTTGGCAAGTGTTTAGTAATGTTCTATAGGGTTGGTATATAAAATGTACATACACGCAAATAAACTTTAGAAAAACTGTTGACCTTTTGTGTGGATATAAAAAGTTTTAAGACAGTGAAAGCTATACTTTTTAGCCAACAGAAATGATACACAATATAGAATACGATACATAAACAAAGAATTTCACTACAAAATGTTAACAGGATTTACTGCCCCATTATGAGATTTTTCTTTGGTTGGCAAAGTAAAGGTAAAGCAAGAATAAAACCACAGACCCTGCCATAGTCAATTCAGAATGTTTCCCTGGGGACCACGCTGATTTATTTTTGTTAACTTGTTTTTCTTTTAAGGGCTTCCCTAGCATCCCCTCCTCCCCTTTTGTTATAGTTCCTGGTGAATTTTGCCATGTAGAGTAGTGGAATCTTGCTGATTATAGATGTAGCTGATTTCAACATGAGTTAAAAGTTCAGCCTAGAGAAAAATCAGAGATGAGGAGGATAAGAGTCTTTGCTTCTTATTCCATGATCATTTTTCTTCACTCATGGTTAGTTGAAACTGGGGAATCCCTGGCAGCCCAACGTGGGCATCTACGTCCAGTTTTAAATATTTCAGGTGACTGGTCTCTTCAAAGTCCTCCTGGGATCCTTTAACCCCCATGATGGAGCTAAATGTTAGGAAGTCTTCCTTGTTACAATGTTGGCGTGTGCAATTTGATACAAATTTTCTTTTCTCAATTTCACACAGAAAGAAGTGAAATTTTGAAAAGTGAGAAATAAAGTAAGTTAGTGCCTGAGAGGAATGCTGTGAGAAGGCAGTAGTAGTATACCAAAACAAGAAGAATACTGGAGGAAAAAGTAATAGTAATTCTAAAACAGAACTTTTTCTGGACTCTCCCTGAGCTGAAATATTGCTTTGATACTGATTTTGGTAAATCTGTAGATTTGGTCAATTCACAGGAAGTTGATTTAAAACGGATATTTAATCCATTAAAAATATCCACTGCTATCTACATACATATATATATATATATATATATATATCCATGTTATCTGTAGAACAAAAGGTTGAATAGAAGTCCAGTGAGAGAGCAATTGGAGCAAATGAATAAAAAAAAATAAAAGGTTTAACTCTGTCCCATGTTGCAAAACAGCTGTTGCTTGAAGAATCACAAGCCCTCCCCCCTCTTCCATCTCCCTCTCTGGTTATTAAATTTTGAAGCCTGAGTCCACAAGGGAATTAATTTCTGAACTAAAAGGAAGGCAGACAAGCAGTCCACAAAGCTAGTCTCCAGAGTCAGCCGCAAACCAGATTTTCTCTCATCCATGTCAAAGTGGTCAACAGCAAAAATTTTAAATGAAAGTTAAAACTTTAAAAGCATGAGATAAAATTTTGAAGGTCCTTTAAAAAGGGTATTCCAAAAAAGAAGTTTTAGTATCACTTGTTTCATGTCATAAGATGCTGACCCTTGACACCATTTACAATTACACTTCTACACAATATGTGATTTAACTAATTAGCAAACTAAGCACAGAAGCCATTTCTCTTTTGTGAACAGTACTACAATTCTGATACAATGTGCATAGTTCTGCTATACTATTTTGTTGGATACATATCTTTGTCTATTGCTAAATCGGACTCAAAACACCAGGATAGGTATTGGAAATGGTCAAAGGTTCAGTTCAGAGGTCTGTAGGGAACTTTTCTAAGCTATTTGTTCCACTATATATCTTGCTCCAAGATAATTAATTTTTTTCCAAGTAGAAGCTGGTTTGTAGTATTTTTTTATTTCAAAATTTTTCTAAGAGTCTCACAAATGCCTTCTTTCTAATGGGTTCTGAATATGTAATAACACCTTTTTGGAAACTATATCTCCATGTACAAAAAGCATATCCCTCACTAACTATCTAGTAGTTATTATTTTCCAGGACATTCTACATACTTTGGTCTTGCATGGTCCTGGACTTCTCAGGATGAGACAGTGTGTATAGACACAGATATGCACACACATGCATCTATTTGGAAATGAGTACTCATTTTTTCATAGTATAAAATCATGACACTGCGATGTTCAATTTGGTTTGCGAGTCTTGTAGCTAATGCACTGTTAATTATTGCTTATAGATATACACATATATATTTATTATTTATTTTGTTCTTTACATCACAACCTCTGTAAGTGGTTTTGGGGATACCTCCCTCTCCCTCTTCCCTCTGGTGCCCCTTCCATTTTCTCAAACCCCACTCTTTGTTGTTTACTAATCTGTATTGAGTCCATTAGTCTCTTTCTTTTCTGTGGCAGTGTTCTTTCACTGGGTGAGGGACTGTGTTATTGGAACCAGGCGAACCTTGCTGATAGGTTTTCAGTCTTAAGCTTGCATTGGGCGGCCAGTCTGTATTCATTTGTGATCTGTCCATGTTTTCTTGCTGCAGGCCGTCTTCTCCAATCCTATCTCCGCTGCTTTGCTGCTGCTTACCTTATGGCTCTGGTGTCAGATTTAGGGGGGGTCTCACCCCCCAGTCAGTATAGGTGAAAAGTTTATCTGTGAATATAGGTGTCTGTGAATGGCCTTTGTAGATCATCTCCTCTGCTTCAGTTTGCAGTTTCGATGTGGGGCCATTTACCCCATCTTTGGTCTTCCTCTCTTCTCCCATAGTGTGGGGAGGGGGCGTTGCTCTCCTAGAAGGCATCTCTGAAATGAGGCCCTGAGTCTTCCTGGCCCTGTGAGCATATAGGTGTGCATCGTGCCATTGTGTCTCTGCAGTTGCTTCTCTTGTCTCACATGCACTGGTTCTCTCGGTTGTCCATCTGCTGTCTCCAGCTCAGGCTTGTGGGCTGGATTTTTGCATGATCCCTCACCCGTTCTGTGATGGGGTTTGTGTTGCACATGTTCTTGTTCTTCTTGAAGTTTAGCCAGAGTGAGAGTGAAATGGAAGGGGTTCCTACTGTTCCACCTCCCTCTCCCCCACCTACCCATGGGCCAGTACCTCCCTGATCGGGGGTGGGACCTGGATGACTGAGCCTACACCCTTCCATGCTCCCCTTGGGCTGGGAGCAGGGGGCAACATGGCTCCACTGATCCAGTCTGCAGATGGCTACCCTGTGCAGCAGCCATCCACTGGTGGATGGGACCAACGAAACCCCCACCCTGTCTCCCCTCCAGGGTTCTCCCAACTCAGGAGGCTTACCTTCACTCCCTTTGCTCCCCGCTGGCTTAGACAGCCAGGGACCCGGGCGCTAACTACTGCTTATGTTAATGTCCAACTACTATGGAAAACTGCGTGGAGCTACTAAATATGGAACTACCATTTGATCCAGTGATAATTCAGGGAATCTATAGGACACAAAAACACTGATATGAAGGGACACCTATAACTCAAATGTTCACTACAACACTGTTTACAGAGGACAAGATTTGGGACAATCCAACTGCCCCAAACAGTTAAAAAAAAAGTTGTGGTACATTTATACAATGAGATATTATTCAGCAATCAAAAAAGACAAACATCATTTCTGGCAATATGAATGGAGCTGGAAGGAATTATGTCAGCTGAAATAAGCCAGAAAGAAAACATATAAACACCAGATGGTCTCACTTACACGTGGCTATAGGGAAACCAAAGGAAAGGACAAGAGAAATTTAAAAGCAGCAAACTGACAGCAGAACTAAAGCAGAGGGAAGGGAGGGAGCAAGGGCAAAATCAGGGGAGGGACAAGCACAAGGGAATGGGATGACCATTCACCAGTGATAAGGTGGTAGGATAAATTTGGAGTATACAAAGATGTAAGAAAAAGATATATATATATATATACATATAAAATATTTGTTCTATTTTTTATTGATAATATATATATTATCAATAAAAAATAGAACAAATATTTTTATCTTCTGATAAAATTATAAACCAGTTAAAACAACTATAAACCAATTAAAATATACATTTTTCCCTTACAGCTCAAATTTCTAACTGTGATGTTCACATCTAAGTTTACTCTTGGGTTATGAAAGTGAATAGATTTATAGGTTTCTGGGTATTGAATGGACAAGATAGAAATCATCAATCATTCAGAAGCTATATCATTCAGAACTATATGTAAATGGAACTGGTGAAGAGAGTCCAGTAGCTGAAGTTGTCACTATAATGAATGATGTAACTTATTTATAGTGAAAAGAGACTGTCCCAGAAGCACTACAGGGAAAGATCTACAAATACTAGAAGAAATGAAAGTGACATAAATGTAATAATGTCCTGAGAGGAAAACTTAGAATCGTGAAAACATAAACGCAACTCTAACTATTGTGTTAAGGTTAAATTTAGGAAGTTCCTCATAGAAACCAGGGCAGACAGGTGAAAACACAAGGAAGCAGAGTCAAAAGTTTATGTTTAGAACTTTTCTGGCCATTCCGAGTTGAAGTTCCAATTGTACATGACAGCATAATGGGTTACATTGAACTGTCCAAGGCTCTTCAAGATGCAACAGGCCAAGCTGGAACAAACCTTAAAGTAGAAAAAGTCAGGCCAGGTGCAGGTAGGCTGAGTGAACTGTGCCAAGTCTCTCATCTCATATGATAACCTCCTTTAAGGTCTGTGTTCCCTATTCTCTTGAACCCTCATATCTGTCAATTTCACTCATGGGACCCTGAGGTTTTATGACTTAACAAAGCTAGTGGATGAAATAGTTTCACTGGGGACTAAGGAAACTGAAACACTTTTTACTAAATTTAAATTTTTAATTTTTAATTTCTAAGATTATAAATAGCATAGTTATACTACACAATGGTTAGTCTTTACCCAACTAGCATCCTCCTAGTCTTATTCCCACATGAAGACTTTTTCACAGTGACTGCCAGAATATGAGAACGTGCCAATGAAATTCTTTCCCCCTGTCCCTCACTGCTTCCAGGCTCCCAACTCTCTCTAATGCCCCTGGAGAAGAGGGGGAAACACAACTGAAAATGGAACTACCATGTGACCCAGCAATCGCTCTTCTGGGAATCTACCCAAAGGAGACCTCAATGTGGGTACAAAGGGAGACCTGAGCTCGGATGTTTATTGCAGCACTATTTATAATTGCAAGGACATGGTAACAACCCAAATGCCCCAAGACAGAGAGCTGAATGAAAAAGATGTGGCATATATACACAATGGAATATTATGCGTCAATTAAAAATGACAAATTTGATGAATTTATGATAACGTGAATGTACCTAGAAGAAATCATATTCGCAGAAACAAGTCAGAAAGAAAAAGACAAAAACCTAGTTATTTCACTAATATATGGACAACAAAATGGGAGTACACAACCGGGGGAGGGGACATCAGCTGGAGTGGCCAGGGAGGGAAGATGGTGGGTGACCTCTGAGGATTACAATGATGTGAAATATATATATATACAAATTATCTATATAAAATTTACAAAAAAAAGGAAATCCTTGGAGATAATATCTTTGCTGTTGCATTAATCAAGATAAAACTTTAGAAAGTTCATGGAGTCCGGTGAAAAAAATTAATTAAAAAGGAAAGTCTGAAAACTAGAAAACACATAGGTAATTTACCAGCCAAAGGTGTAGTTATGTTTTAAATGAGCAATAGAGCAAAACACAATAAATGGCTGGCCTTTTCTCTTTGCCATCAGCAAAAACCAGGAGCTAAGGATTTTCACTTTATTGATGACATGATTTCTGTTTAAAAGACATAGTTGACACAAACACTAACATAATATGGAAAACTAAAAGAGTACCAAGATATCAAACTGAAGGTAAAAGCTTTCAATTTTAAGTAAAGAGATAAGAGCAAATAAGGTATCCAACAAGATGTTGCAGTTATCAATACTGGGGGTAGACTATTGTCAAAGCTTTTAAACTTGTCAAAAATTGTGGCTGTGCATGAAACACAAAGAGGGCACCCAGTGAGGGTAAGGTGTAGACCAAGGGAGAGCTTACAAAGGCCAATGAATGCCAAGGATAGCTAGTAGCCCACCCGCAGTTCAGGTAGAAGAATGGAACAAGTTCTTACAATCCACAGAAAGAATGAATGGTGACATCTTCATTTTTGCTCCCAGAACAGTGAGAAAGTTAATTTCTCGAATCTATCTTGGTTCTTAAAAGTCATTGTGTATGTTATATACTTTGATTTAAAAAAAGAATAAATGGTAACTCTTGTTTAGATAGAAAATGACCATTGATTCACCTGATATGATGCCTTGGAATCAGATAGTAGTTCTAACAATACTTGAAGTATCTCCCAATGAATCAGTGCTTCATAAATTTGAAAAGCAGCTGGGGCCAGAATCCAGCGTGAAGTGTATTCAAATATTCTACTAAAGTCATGGTGTGGGGTAAATGCATCACCAGGGATTTTACCCGTCTACCTTAGTCTCTATGATCACCATTTGTGGTATTGCACCCTCCCCATGATTGTGCATGCCTGGGCCCAGGGGTGTGCACATGTGGGATGGGCAAATCTGTGTTTAGGAGGAAAGAATGAAAGGGCAGAATCACCCTGAACCAGGGTGGGGGATTATGAGAACATGTGAAGAGTGTGAAGAGGAGAACACATAGAAATTGCAAAGTAGAACACCAGAAAAAAGAGGCCAGAGGAAGAACATGAAGATTCCTGGGGAATGGGGAAATGGGGGGTGGGGGTGCTGGTGGGTCTGCCTGCATCTCAGCCCCTCTGCCATGCCCTGCCCTGTCCAACTTGCTGCTTGCAAAACACATGTCTATGGATATTGTAAAGTTACTTAATCTCTGAGTCCAGTTTCAAATTTAGAAGATGAGACTTGAACTGAATTCTGATAAAGTTTCTATTAAAGTTTCTTATAATGCTGTCTCTATTGCAGGGACTTAATATCACCTTTTGTTTCTATCAATAGTCAGAAATAATCACAAGGAATCAGAATCATCTAACAAATGTTTTAAGTATTTTGTACAGAATACAACTGAGAATACAGTGTGGTCTGGTGTACACTGTAACACTAGCCACAGTGACTTAGGCAGTGCCAAAGAACATGCATTCAGTCTTCCTCCCTATTTTCTTGATATAGGTTTTTGAGGTCCATAGACATGAACAGAACTTCAGGAATCCTTGGACTAGACCCTCCAGTTTACCAGAAGAGCTTGATCAAGACTCCAAAGACTCATGTTAATAACAACAGTGCATTTTCTTTTTATTATTTTCTCTATAAATTAGGGAAACATGTCTTTTATAAAGTTAATGATTCATTGAAAAGCCATTGGTAGTAACAACCCCTCTCTTGCCATTTTCTGGGTAGTGACAGCAATGAGCAAGACTGAGACATGAAAAGCTGCCATTTACCAGAGTCTTGCCATCCTAAAAGTACTTACACCTGCTTAAGGCAAGCAGAAGGTTTCAACAAGAGCCACCTCAAGTGCAAAGTCATGACTCAGTTCTAGTAGACCAGAGTATCGCCAGTGAACCTACTGGATTCCAGGGAACAAGCAATGCCACTTCACAATAACAAGGTCAGTTATCAAACTTTAATACCTGTTAGTCCCAAACCCATCCTTTCATCCCCATTTTTGAAACCAGAATTGACTCTGCAGACAATAAATTTTTTTAAACAAAGAGTACCTGTATACACCCCTTCAGTCAGCTTCCCTAAATGTTTAACAGCTCATATAAGCAAAAAATTACAAAAGCTAAAAGATTACCATTCACAGTCCTATTAAATACTCTTCGTGGCTTATTTATATTTTACTTGGAAGGAGGTAAAGACTCTGAACTGAAAATGGGAAAATTCTGACAGTCATTTACTTCACTCAAATTTCCCCTAAGACAACTCCTGTGTGAAAGATAGAGAAAAAGACCATGTATACCATCACCACCTCCAGTTGCTATGCACTATTCATTTCTCACAGCAGCAATCAACATTTAGTCATGACTATGCATAGAAACTAACACATCTGCCATAGCAAGTTGATGAGCATTTATTTTGATCATTAACCATTCCTAAGTCATTCATCATAATAGTGTTAATATTTAGGCTCCTTTGAGTCAAGATACCCAGAGGTATTATGCTAGTCTGAAATTTTATTGCTAGTTTTTTTGTGTGTGCTAATTGAAATTTATCACTAAGCTTAAACATGCATTATACAAGATAGTTTACTGTGTCAAAAATTACTAAATTAGGAAAGGGAAATCACCTCAACTGTAGAAGCCTGATTGTTAGGATACTGAAATTCGCTTTACTGAGATTATTGTTTCAAATACTTAGCTATTCAACATGCATTGCATATAAGATGGTGTTCAATTTTTTTGTGGGGGCAGTTTGAGTTTTTTAAAAATTACATGCAGGTAAGATCAGTTGGCACTTTTTGGCATGAAATTGACATATTTCCTCAAACAAATATTTACAATTTGACTAATTAGCTAGGCAAGAAAACAGTATCACAAAATGAGAGATTTGATCACTGCAACCTTCCACAGAAAGTGTATCTCTGCATTAACAAGCCAACACACACTAATTAGCAGTTGTTTTTTCTGTTTCTTTTTTTTTCAGTGAAAAAATTAGTTTATGCCTAGAATATATGTAACTGGCAGATGTATTACAGATGTTAGATTCAGTATGGAAGATGGAGAAGGGAAGTTTTTTTTCCCCTCATTTTAAGGGCAATACTTACACCATGATGAATTCTATTTATTGATCAGATTAAACATTTTACATTCTACATTTGCTCATCTGTGAACTCACATGGGCTGATCAATAATTTGATAGAGATTTCTTCCTCTTCTAGCTCATTTGCATTTAAAAACACAACTGACTTTTACATATTGATTTTACAACCTGCCACATTGTCATAATAATGTATTGTTTCAATTAGTTTTTGTTTGTTTTTAATAGTCTTTAGTGTTTTCTATGCATATTATCATGTTACCTGCAGATAATGATAATTTTATTTGTCCCAATTTGCATTTTTACATATAATCCTTCCTTGTACCAAATCTTAGAGATAAAGCATTTAGCTTTTCACTATTGATAATGTTTGCTGTGAGTTTGCTATAGATGGCCTTTATTTTATGAAAGTATGTTCCATCTACCCCCATTTCTAAAGTTTCTGTCATAAATGTTCAACCCTATCCAGTACTTTTTTTCAGTATCTATTGATATACAATTTATATAACCCCTTTTTTGATGTGGTGAATTGTGTTGACTGATTTTCACGTGTTGAACTATTCTTGGATCCCTAGTTTAAATCCCACTTGGTCATGGCATATGATCCTTCTAAGAAATTGTTGAACTAGGTTTGTTATAAATTTTGCTGAGAATTTTTGCATCAAATTTTTATGTAAGTTTTGCATATGGAAATACCTAGGAATAAACATGAAGGTGAAGGATCTGTACAATGAAGACTAAAAGACATTACAAACAGTTTACACTGCATGACGATGTAGAGCAATTGCTAGGGAAATTGCTAGCAAGAGACTCTAAGAGCTAGTATTAGGCAACACTTTGGGAAGCTAAAAGAATTGCAACTAAATTCTGATGGAAAATCTTGACTGGTGTTCGAAGATACCTACAACAGTGGGGATGGAGAAAGACTAGGAAAATAATAAAGTTAAAACCTGACATTTTCTTGCATATACAAAATTAATGGAAGTAGTCAAGATGACCTATTTTTGACTTATGCAATTTTGTTGATGGCACTGATATGATAGCACTCTGGGGGTGGGGGTAATAATGATGGCCTTTATGGTGGAATTCCTGAAAAGGTAGCTATTTGAGTATTTGTTAGCAAATTAGTTTAGATGGAAACACAAAATGAAAATCATCAGAATATAGTCCCAGAACCCATGAGGTGGTTCAAGGGTACATATAAAGCAAAATAGAAATGATTAGCACAAAAATCTGAGAACACCAATAAATTCCTTTTAAGAAGAATGAGAAGTGGATATGTCAGTAGTAGCAAAACTAGGCTATTTCTAGACAGTGTTCAGCTATTTTAAATCCAACTCATAGGTTAAGATAAGGATTAAGAAAAGTCAATTCAAATTTTATAATGGGGAAATATTTATAATGGGGAAATATTTGTGGTCATCCCTATCAAAGATGCTGAATTGCAATCTACTGACCTTGGAAAACCAAATCTATAGTTCAAGTACAGATCATAAGCCAATATTGTGAATAGTAATTGTGTTCATTTCAATCATTCTTCAGTCCCTTTCCTTATTCTCCTGTGTGCTGTTTAATATGCCCTACCATCACCCTACATGTCAGTAGCATAAGAATTAAATCCCCGTGCTACCCATTAGGTTGATATCAAATGTCAAAAATATTATTAGTGCAAACCCCATATACTATATCTGTCATCACTTTCTTCAACATGATTTTCTATGCCTCAGAGCTTAAGGAAGGTATTCAGTTCACCAAATGTAATAAGATCTTACACTTGAAATTCTAAGCTTCCTACGAAAGTTAGAAAAACACTTTTTTATATAGGCTACTATTAGAATTAAATAAAACTGTACATGGGAAAATATCAACAGTACAATTTTGGCTACAATAAAGTCAATCCTGATAACACAGATTAAAATGGCACAATCATAGTGATAATACCATGCCATTTCAGGTAATTCAAGGGTAAATGCTGCAAGACTTTAGAAATAAATAGAATCAGACATCTATATATGTTAGCAGCATTTTATTTTTATTTTACTTTTCAATTTTTATTGCTTAGCTATCGATCTATAAATATATACAAATATATATTTTTTCTTACATTGGTCTATGCCCCAGTTTTCCCACCATATCACCTGAACCATACCATGACCCGTTGTGCTTACCCCTCCCATCCTGCCCTCCCTCCTTCCCCATGTCTTGCCATATGCTTCAGTTCTGTTATCAGCTTGTTAGTTTTAACTTTTTATTGTCCTTTTATTTGGTTTTTCTATATCCCATATATAAGTGAGACCATCTGGTGTTTATCTTCTTCTTTCTCACTAATTTTGGCTAACATGATTCCTTCCAGTTCCAGCCATGATGCTGCAGTAGCTTAGTCTATAGAGCAGTATTTTCTTTGTATCACAAGTCCGTGTTTCCAAATTTCATATTCTATTTTTCATGCACAATTCCCATGTGGTAGAAAGATGTCAGAAAACCACGTCTTTACCATTTACCCTGCAGAAGTTGGGGCTCGGTTCTACTTTTTCTCAGTGCCAAATTCATTACTGAGAGGAAAGATAAGGTAGTTTGGTTTGGGGCCCCTCTGTGATCAGGGCACAGGCTCCTGTGGTTCAAAATGGCTACTTACTGAAAATCATATCTGTAAGGGTGGGATAAAGGTCATATATACGAGAAATTAGAAAAAAAGACTTGGGAATTTTAAGTCAGCTATCTAAAGCATATGCTTTAAAGTGCTTATTAATTATTAGTATCACCAAATCACTCATAGTCTACAGATGAAGAATTTTACAACTACTTCTTAACTCCAAAATAAATATCATATAAAAAGATACAAGAATCATCTTTCCAGTGCACAATTTACAAAGCACATCCACATCCGTGGTCTCAATTCAATCCATTGTTTCTCAAGCAGCAAGTTCTTTCCCATCTCATTACCTTTATTTAAATGGAAATTTCTGGTTTTAAGCCTTAATATGTCCCTTAATCTTATGAAGTTTCTTTTAAAATACTACCTCTTTAAATATTGCCATCTCCTTTTCCTTAAAGAATATTTCTCATACTTTATTAGAATTAAAAAATCTCCCTTAGAAGGTTTTGTGAGAGTTAAGTACAGTAATAGATATTTATTTATGAGCTTCAATTGGGAAGGAAGAAATAAGTTGGCAATGGTCAGCTATGACTGTTAACACTACCGTACTTGAGAAGCCACATGCCTTTTCTTACTCAAAAGAAACAGATGGATCTAACAGACTTTGGAAAAATGCTAAGCGAATACCTAGGGATGACAGAGAGGACAGTCCTTCAAAAATGAAGGAAAATTGAAAAAGTCACCTCCACTGGACCAACCCTCTCTCCATCCCCCCCCCCCAGAAAGAGATATAAACATGTACATACACACAAAGCCACCTTTAAAACTGTGTACCATCTGAAACAGACCAAGGGCCATGGTCACCTACATGGAAATTCTATGTAAACTAGTATAAGGCATCCCCCTTTGGTATATCAATTAGAAAACATGTTACTATTGAAAAGAAAACTTGAAGAAACCACCAGGGGAGCAAGATAAAATGGTCACAGAGCATGACCCATAGAAAAGTTAGCTGCTTCTACCTTTCACTTCCCCAAGCTTGCCAACACATCGTAGTAGTTGTGCAAATGGGGAAACAAAATTCTAAATCTTCTCACTCGAATTTTTGTTCTAGGGATATGTAATAAGTCTTTTCATAGTTTACTTCTTCTGACTGAGCATTGATAGAAATGACTGATGGGAAGAATATTCACTCATAAAAACTTATTCACCATGAACAACCAAAATTCTGGACCCAAAGTAAAAATAAAGTCATTCTTACCCAGTTTTGTTTTGTTTGCACAAAACAAACTTTGGGGAAATGGGGAAGGAAACCATGAGAAAGGAAAGATGCAATTGTAGAAGAAAATATAACTCAAGAAACGTGGTCTTTTCTTGCAAGGGCTTAGTAGGGGCAAATATGAATAAAGAGATTTTTCTCCTGAAAACAAGGGATCAGATTATCCCTTCCCTCCCTCTTCTTACAGCATTTTAAAAAGAAAAATGTTTCACATTCTCTCTTTGGAAGTAACTTTTAAAAACTACATAAGCCTCTGCCAGATTTGAGACAAGAAAATGTCTTTTTTCCGAATCTGGAACCACCTCTTTGAAATAAAATCAAGGAATAGTGTACCCTCTTCCAATTTCTGTAGGAGACTAGGAGCTTAACTTGAACAGATGCCTCAGACTGAGTGGCAAAACATCCTGTCATAATATGAGACATTTTTCCTCAGATAAAGCCATTTAACAAATACAGATGCCCATCTCAGTTATCAGGTGAGCTGTGTGTAACAAATTGTGCTGTTGAATTTTCTAGAAGACTAGCTATTGTTTATCCTGGGAGCAGGCATGTAATAGATGGTATCTGCTGGGCTAACTGAAAAGGTAAGGGTTTGATATACCTCTTCTCAACCTCTTCAGGGTTTAAGTATTACCCATGAAATGCATCTGTTTTAATTTAATGTCTATTCAGTAAATAAATTGTTTCATTCTCTTTTACCTTTGGGAAGAAATTGTCTGTGTTGGGAAGAGATATTATTAATTATATCTCAAAACATACCATGACATAATTTTTATTTTATAAAAAGGGAACTTAAAGACCAGCAGGAAATTTAAAATATAGATATAGATAAAACGGAATAGCACAAACCTAAGACCACATATACAAACAAGACAAAATTAATAAATGGATTGGGAAAGACATGGAAATGTAACCAAATAGGGAACTAAGCTTTTCTTCCAGGGCTTTTTGTTGTTGTTGTTGTTGATTTGTTTTTTATGCCTGAAATCCCTAGAAAGAAAAATCCAGAAAGCCAACAGGAAGACTGTTCTGGGATATAACACACATGGCAGGTCCTCTGGATTGCAAGGGTGTGTGACCCCATCATCTTATGAATAGAATAACACACAAAATTTCCAAATAGTTAAAGAAAAAAAAAACTTCACCTTTTCCCACCTTTGATGAATTAAATTTCTGACTGAGAGAAGAGATGAGAAAAGTTTTTGAAAGAGGATTATATTCAGAACATAAATATTTGCTCATGAGAAAAACAATATCTTCTACAAGGCAGAGTTCCAATAAATAAATAAATAGACAAACAAACAAACAAATAAATAAATGTCTCCCTTAAAAGTGTGATTTTGTTTTTGTGGCTTTTTACATGTGTATATATTTGATTACTTTTAATAATGACTCCCTTAATTTATGCTAGAGTTATAGGAAAAGTGTTTCTTAAATCATGAATCATATATAGAATTTGAAAAACTTTGTTTATGCAGAATAATCTTAAAGTCATTTGAATCTTAGTAACCCAATCAAAAGTTTCAGGTCACCAATGACAGAGAATCTTTCAAAAGTCATTGTAAGATCATTTCTTCTCACCACACTGGCGAGACTAGAAAAACCCTTCTAGTGAAACATTGAGAAGGGGAATTTCTTTCAGTCTCTGCACAGGAGAAGGTTGAATCTGTTCTCATTGCTATAACTGGTTACAAATAAGGAAGCAGTTACTCTGAAGTTGCAATGTTAAAATACTTGGAAACAATTACATATTATTCAAATATTTTCCCGACTAATAGCCTTGTATTTCTTAAAAGTGTACTGACAAAACAACTATAGTACCCTTTAAACTAAAGGCACAGTCTTGTGGATAATTTCCTCTAAATAGCTCAGAAACATGAGTGGATAAATCATATTATTGCAGGAAGCTATTTCCTTCAATAAATTGTTCCTACTAGAATTGTATCGCTTCAATTCATGGATTAGGTAAGAATTTTCAGTTAAAGTAAGACTCTGGAATTGGGTCTGGAGCAGCCTAAACCCCATAGCTAAGACATCTGTGAATGTAGATTTCTGTACTTCCTTTAAGCTCTTGTGTTTCAAAGGTCCCACTGGCACACAGCAATTTACATCAAATTGCTTTACAAAGTGATTTGAAAGATTTCTCCAAAACCCTTTCCTTGATGGATCACAATCATGTAAACATCTTAACCTTCCCTTCCAGCCCTCCTGGTAGTTTCTCTGAGATTCAGAATGTAACACATAGGTGTTTGATGGAAAAATAAAGACTTAAAATGCCAGTTCTCAGCAAGCTATCAAAGAAAGTGAAAGCACCCCAAGGTGGTTTCATAGTATTGTTCCAAAATTAAGAAAAAATATTTTAATTACAGGTTTTATTAGTTTTATGACTTATTTTCATTATAATGGGACAAAATTCTATTACACAATTCTGTTCCTATTCTTTAACTATCCTCTCTGTTCAATTTGTTATGAATACAAAAAATAAACAAAGTTTTTGGATAAATGACCTAATAGGAAAGCAGGTTCTAACATAGTTCTAGCATGTGGCTTCAAATCCATGTTCAATCTTAGAACATCACCATTAGTGTAACCTTGCACACTGATGTTAATTTGTTTTGGGATCAGTTATTGAGTCTCCCAGCACAGGAGATCCTTGATACACAGGAGAATACTTGTTGAATATTGTTCATGATAGGTAAAAGCATCTAAGTGACTTGAGTCATTGTAGATCAGCCAAACTGGGGAAACTTAAAACATGTATAAAGGCATCAACAGTAAAACCATAGCTAAGGAATGTATTTTCTATTTTTGTATGTGTTTGTTCCTAGCATTGTGCCTAATCCCCCCAAATAAGTGTCATTGCAAACACTGTGCTATAGCCTGTCAGTAGTTTGACACTGTAGTACCAGCCACAGGATTGGAAGCACTGCAGCTCAGGCTACAGGAATAAAACAAATCTACCATTTTATATCCTACATGTCAAATAGGAATTTAATGCACAAATTCCTCTACTTGTGTTCATCAGCAAGGTGTGCTTTGTGTACAGTCTGTAATGGCATGAGGGGCATTGTTAAAGGTATGAAACAAATACTGTCAGAATCACACATCTTATTTTTGCCTTACTGTTCAGTGCCTTTTTGCTCCAATGTGTCTGCACACTGTAGCATGTTCCTGGCACCACTTGGGTACAAGCCTTTTCAATGAGCTACCCAAGTCTCTTCCCTATCCACTATCATCCACTGCCCAGCTTGGTGACCTCATTAGCTCCCTCTGCCCTAGCTCTCTCAGCAAAATTGAATTTCTATTAGTCCTGTACTTCCCTCAAATATAACTAAGTCTGCCGAAAACCTGCATGACCAAAAGGATTCTATGGACTAAAATGTTTGGAAACACCACAAGCTTCCAATTGCACTCAGATCTGCTACTACATCAGTACCAAGTGTCCTGAGACTACAGAAAAACAGGGACCCACCCGAGCCACCAGTTAACCCAACAGGACCCTTGCAAAGGGTCCTGCAAAGCTTCATGCAATCCCTTATTTTTCAGTGACAGCGCTTCTGAGGTCCTCGGAGATAACAGTTTCAGGACATTCAGGGAAAGTTCTCTTGAGGTAGGATTTCTCATGAGACCTCAAAAGAAAGTGCTTAACATGGGTGAAATGTAAAGTTGCAGCTGAAACTTAGGAACTTTGAAATGCAATCCATCAGTCTATGCAACCCACCCTGAGACAGTTCCCCCATGCTTCCATACCACATTGTCAGATTAGTACACGACCTTAGTCTCATTCATCTAATAGGGTAGGTTAGGCCCAATCGTGGAGAGAACCAAATGATAGACTGTTTCTATTATTTAAACACAGGCTGGAAAATGCCTTTTGGGGACTTAAAAGTAGAGAGATATGCTATACCTAATTTGAGATGTAGAGTCAAAGGAAGAACACTGTAATAACAAGAAAACCTCAACAAATGTTACCCTTTTGGAGTAGAAACTGGACCACTGTACAAACTGTTTCAAATAATCTATTTTCAGTGGGAATATATCTCAACTTAATAAGTGTAGTGGTGTGGTAACGTACATCTGAATAGATGTAAATCTGTTTTCCTTAATCACAGAAGGTGACATAAATAAATGTTACCTCATTTCAACAAAAAAATAAATTTCACCAAATTCTGGAAGGAAAAAGTGAGGTCTTCAATAAAAATATTTTATCTGGCAGTGTAGCTTGGTTTACTCACTAAACCTCACTCATAATTTGATATGTTAGAGGAGACAGGTCATCTGGGTAAATGCTATTATGTAACACATTTTTTTTTAAGAGACTAGGTCTCACTATGTTATCCAGTGTTGTCTCAAACCCACGGACTCAAGTGATCCCTAGCCTTAGCCTTCCAGGTAGCTGGGATTACAAGTGTGCTCTATCATGCCTGGTATATTTGTTAATTTTAACTCCATCATTAAAAGAGAAAACATTCTTCCTAGAGTCTATCAGAGATCAGGGCCACCACCCCCTAGCCCCAACATAAGAAGAAGAGAGAGGATGCAGAGAACCACAACTCAACATGGCAGCAAACCATAGGCAGAAACCTTAGGGAGCTGACACCAGGGGAGGAAAACCCAAATGTAACTGAGGAATTATTAGAGCTTCCAAAAAGACAGTTCTGACAGTTAAACCCCCGGGGACACAGTCACAAGGGTTCCCCATATGGGTGACTTTTAATTCCAATATTTCTACCAAGTCTTTGCAGTGAACCTCTGAGAAAACTACCTATCTTGTCCAAGAGGAGGAAGGACAAAGAGTCATTTTCAGTTTTTTCGTTGTTGATGTGGTCGATTATATTAATTGATTTTTGAATGTTGAACTATTCCTGTGCCCCTGGGATAAATCCCACTTGGTCATGGTGAATAATACTTTTTATACATCATTAGATTCTATTTGCCAGGATTTTATTTAAAATGTTAGCATCCATATTCATTAGGGAAATTGGTCTATAGTTTTCTTTCTTTGTGATATCTTTATTTGGTTTTGGTATGAGAGTGAATACCTCCCTCACACCATGTACAAAAAACTAACTCAAAATGGATAAAAAACTTGGACATAAGATCTGAAACCATAAAATACATAGAGGAAAACCTGGGCAAAACCCTTCATGAGTTACAATTCAGAAATCCATTTTGGACACATATATAGATGGCAAAAAAATGAAGGAAAACATAAACAGCTGGGACTACATCAAACTAAAAAATCTTCTGTACAGCAAAAGAGACAACAGAAAAAACAAAAAGAATCCCAGCCAAGTGGGAAAAAAATTTTGCCCTCCATACAAGTGATAAGGGTCTGATAATAAAGATACACAAAGAACTCACACAACTTAACAAACAAAGCAAAAACCCCGGTTAAAAAATGGGGAGAAGATATGAAAAGACACTTCTCCACAGAGGAAGTCCAAATGGCCAACAGGCACATGAAAAACTGTTCAACATCATTAGCAATCAGGGAAATGCAAATCAAAACCACAATGAGATACCACCTTACACCAGCAAGAATGGCCCACATTCAAAAAACAGACAACAGCAAGTGCTGACGTGAATGGGGAGAGAAAGGAACACTTTTACACTGCTGGTGGGAATGTAAACTGGCCCATCCACCATGGAAAGCAATGTGGAGGACCCTCAAACTTTTGAAAATGGAACTCCCATTTGACCCAGCAATTGCTTTTCTGGGAATCTACCCAAAGGAGACCTCAATGTGGGTACAAAGGGAGACCTGTGCTCGGATGTTTATTGCAGCACTATTTGTAATTGCAAGGACTTGGAAACAACCCAAATGTCCCAAGACAGACGAATGGATGAAAAAGGTGTGGTATATATATACACAATGGAATATTACACATGAATTAAAAATGACAATTTTGATGATTTTTTGGTAACATGGATGTACCTAGAAGAAATCATATTGGCAGAAACAAGTTGGAAGGAAAAAGATAGAAACCAAATGGTTTCACTAATATATGGACAACCAAATGGGAGTACACAACTGGAGGAGGGGACCAGCTGGAGTGACCAGGGAGGGGAGGTGGCAGGTGATACCCAGGGATCACAATGATGTGAAATATATATATATATAAATTATTTAAATTTTTTTAAAAACAAAGCCATTTTCAAGTATCTGAAATTATTCTGTCCTTTATTTTTTAATCTTTTATTTTTCTTATATCACTCTAGTCCCCTGGAGGTTCCTCAAAATATTAAACAAGGACCTACCATATGATGCAGCAATTCCATTCCTGGGAATCTACCAGAAGGGCACAAAAACATTAATTCCAAAGGAAACCTGCATTCCCATGTTTTTTGTAGCAATATCACAACAGCCAATAGATTTTTTTTTTTTTAGCAGAGACTGTATGAAGTCACCAAAGTCTAAGCTGCTGGTATTTTTATTAGTCCCACTGATCTGAGGAAAAACATCGATTCCATCACCTTTAGGGGAAGGAAATATATAAATCAGTTTCCTCTCATTGTCTTGAGAAGCACTTGGAGCTGCATTTTGGGATATTACCATTAAGCGTAATACTTAGAATTATGAAATGACTGCTAGGAAGAATTTGACACAGTAAGACCTGTTCAGAACAACTGCAGGTATACAGGTAATAGGTAATATGGCTTCTGTATGGGAAGTGGAAGAATAATTAAAGTAATTATCATCAGAAATATAAAGGAGTAGGTAATGTTTAGAAATATTAGAAGTATTTCTAAACATTCTATATCCCGATACTTTTATCACTCCACCATGAGATTATCTTATTAAATCACACATACTTAAATACTTATATATGAAGATATAGCTCCAAATAAATTTTAAACATAACCATTGTGTCTTTCTTCAAATTAGTTTCTGTAAATTAGATACCAGAAAATTCCATCATTCTGGGTTAACATAAGTCTTCTTAATGGCTAAAAAGAAAAAAAAATACTAAGAATACAGTTAGTGATTTCTTAGTTTTGAATAAGGTATGGGAAGAATGTGTGGATTTATGTATTTTTATCATTAGGGTATAGGTAATGCCATTTGTTGAGATAAATCAACGGTGAAATAGAGAAACAAAGAATTTGTCAGAGTAGATAACAAGTTGTTTTGATAACTTCTTCTGTTGAAGGTGTCTGTGTGATGGCCTCATGACTGTGTCACCCAGTCAGGCAGTGTCACCAGCCTAGAGTTAAGAAGAGACCATGGATCCCAGTGTATAGCTTAGGAATCCCCAAGTCAAGAGTGGTGATCACAACATGAGTGCTTTATCATTGCTCATAAATGTCTGAAGACAGGGGTAAATACTAAGGAAGCCATATTGGAAACAACTGCTCAGAATTCATAGAACTCTTTCCTAAAATATTTTAAGAAAAACAAACATAGGGTCATGAAAACTAGCCATACAGAGAGTATATTAAGAGGGAAGAAAAAGAAAAAAAAACAGTTTTTTTATACTTTTGAGTCAGTCTCATAAGTTAGCTAGAAGCTACACTGTGAAGAAGAGTTAAGGATCTAGCAGATGGACACAGGATAGATCTCCAGACATATGGAAGCACCTGAAGCACCAACAGAGAAGCAAGGGAAGTGTCACGGACACATTGAGTAATAGGAACTTGTAGATAGCATGACTGAAAACTCATTCACATCTCTAATTAAACAGAAAACGTTTCAATACAGGCACTAAAGTCACCATTTGTCACCATATGAAAAGAATGTTTTGATCCATAAAGAGTCAGTTCACTCACCTAAAAAGTTTTGAAGACATAAAAAGGTTTCACTAAAAGGCCATTAGGTGTGTGCCTTCAATCAACTTGCAACCCAAACTTCTTAAACATGCCATAGAGAATAGAAATGATTTGTTACATATCTTTGTCTCAAATTTGCTGTTGCATATTGAAGGCTATATCTGGAAATAATAGTGATTTTTAAGTGTGTAAAACACTGTTTTAAGGATATTTTTTCTAATTTTACCTTAATAACTAATACTTTTCAATAGGGACTCACAATATTATACTTGCCTAAATTGTTGGAAATAGAGTACTTATTCAGCAATAGATATTTTTGAAATCATGATTATGTGATCAATTGCTTCTATTAATAACTGAGTCTTTCCTCTTGATTAGAAGGTGTTTGTAGAGGGTGTTTTTCTTCCTCTTCTCCTGCTAACATGATTAGCTAACATCATTATCATATAGCAGGCATTGAGATCAGACTGTCAGTCAAAGTTTTAGAGTCTCCAAAATCAGAGGACCAATCTCATTCACAGGAGAGCTGTACATGTCTTCACAATATTTAAGAAACTGAGTCCTATGTTTAAAAACTAGAAAACCTCAAGTAATAATTCATATTTCTGGCTTCTTGCTAAATAAAGATGAAAATAGTCCCATATTAACAGTCAGCTGTAGCTGGTGAAAGGCTTACCCCTTGTGAATTTAAATACAAAATGAAGACCAAACTTGAAAATTCTTATGTATTTTATGAGCACATGTACAACTTAATTTAGATATTTTATAAAGGCCTCTTATAATCTTTTAATGCACTTATCCAATCTCTGTTTGTAATACATTGTAGTTTCAAAGGTTAAACAACTTCACTGTTACTTTATCATCATGCAGCTTTGAACTTAAAGACACCTAGTTCCTGAATTCTTCCATAAACTATAAAATCTTGCTAAATAGTATTTTACTGATTTACTCTCTTTCTTTTATTTTTTTTTTTGGCTATTTCTCATTTGATACCCATTTGAGTATATGTTTTACTTTGCTTAGTCCCAACTACAACAGGGGAGTTTAGCTTTGGTGTCAAATAATAGCTGCCCTTCATACAGCAATTACACTTAAATCCTCAATTTGGAATGCATTAGATTTAAATTTGTAACTGAAGTAGGACCCTTAAGCCAGATTAACAGAATTCCAAGTTCAATGATGAGCTATTAATTGGGAAAACAAACAAGAAAACACATTTTCCTGCTGAAGTAAAATCTATGTCTAATCATTTAATGGTGGGGGCAGGGGTGGGAGTCGGGGTGGGAGTAGGGGTAGTAGAATGGTGTGGCTGGATGTGGGGGTGGCAGCTGCTGTGCAGGGACCCATGCAATCCTTGGTCACAAGTCACAAATGTACACTCAGTAAGAACCTTAAAAGCAGAAAGCACATGTGTCATTTATATAGAGTTGTTCAGGTACTGAGGCATCAAAAGGGTGGAAATTATTCAAGAAGTAACATTAAAGTAAACACAGCAGCAAGCTAATAAGATCAGGAATGAGATATACAACAATTACCTACACAATAGGTGGAACAATGGGAAGAGACTGAGCCCATTTTAACTCAGGAGCTCAGAGCTACAGGGAGCTATATCTGCGCAGACCTATGAGATAAAAGGGTTACTGGATGGTGGTGGAAGGTTGCTCTCTATGCTGAGATGAGGAGTCCCATTGGGCTGAAACCCAGA
This sequence comes from Uropsilus gracilis, assembly GCA_004024945.1. Taxonomy (NCBI): domain Eukaryota; kingdom Metazoa; phylum Chordata; class Mammalia; order Eulipotyphla; family Talpidae; genus Uropsilus; species Uropsilus gracilis. The sequence goes on from PVHY01003891.1 coordinate 23,011, forward strand.
ACTATAAAGGCCTGCACTAGCAGTCTATTGCTCAAGTTTGAGGAAAATGGTGGTGGAGTGGGGAAGGGGGGGTGTGTGTGCGTTCACATTGATCTATGACTACTAAGAAAAAAAAAACTAAGTTCAATCAACAGCAGTAGTGGATTAACCTGTGTCTGTAGGTGAAAAAACTCCTGGAATAATGCTCACAGGCTAGAAAGTTTAAAAAACACAAAATAACAGGAGGCAAAAAGAACAAATACCTTTTACTTTCTCCAGCTTCCTAGTCTCCCATTACCGCTCTGTCAGTAGAATTGAACAGGAAATAGCTGTAAAGTCAGAGATGTGATTTAAATCCCAGCTCCTACTGGGAAGCAATACTTAAATCGGCAGTTACCTGACAGGTAAGCTAAGAATTGAGGTGTTTTACTTTAGAAAATTCTTTCATATGTATGTCATTTCGTGCATTTGATTTCCACATAACAGACATGACAGTTTTTCACACAAATGAGTAAAACCGGTGCTCATTCCATTTATATGCCCAGTTTCATTACAGCCTTGAACAACCTAGAAACTTGACCCATTCACTCCCCCTTAACCTAAAGATTGAAATCCAGGAGGCCTAGACATTTAATGCTCATTGATTTCATGAATCCCACTCTCCTGCAGGGAGAGAAAGCTGGATAACTGGCATGCTTATTGCTCCAGGTTGCTCGTAGGTAACAGTGCAACAACATTAGTTTGGTATATTTTGAGAAGCTAGCCTAACCCTGGATAGGCTGGATTTTTCCCTTAGCATACAGTCTGGAAACAAGAATGCTAACAATAGAAGAAAGCATCTCAACTATCAACAGCCGGTCATTACTTACTCTGATTCCAGCAAAGTCTTTGTTTTAATCAATCATTTTACCAGAAAGTGAAATTCCTGAAGGCAACTAAACCATCAGGAGGAGATCCCTAATCTGACTTTAATCTTATCCTTATTATGACACCAGTATCCCCACCTCCCAGTGGGATTTACCCTCCATTTTCTGTATGTGTGAGGAAATGGCAAAGCAAGTCCTGCTGCACCTGTACCAGACTGCTCCAAACCCTCTTTTCCCTCACAATGAATAATGTCATCCATTGGTGCAGTTTCCTGAAGTGTAAGGAAGATATGGACTGTTGGCATTCACCTTTGAGTCACCTTGGAGTATTCTGTTCCAAGAACTCTAAAGAGCTCTTCTGGAGAGCTCTAGCACTTCAATAATCTTAGCCTCAAATCAACTGCCTGGGTAAGAGTCTTCATTTCATTGAGTAAGAAACAGAAGAACACTCTCACCAGCCAATAATAATAGTGAAAATTACGCAAGAGCCATTGATTGCAACAAAGTTGGTCTAAAAGGTAAATCAAGGCAAGCTCACACTGTCCAAAAAATGATTTAGTTAGTAACAGAATTGCAATTCAAAGCACAAACTATAGCAAACTACAGATTGATGCTTTGATGGGTTTGGGGTAGGATGGATTTAAGGGCAGTCAAAGTAAAAAGGAGTGAGTTCAGATTAGGGCAAAAAAAAGCAATAAAAGAGACCAGCCCTGAGCATTTCATGAGAGAAAACTGGTTCAGTCACACAAACCAACCTTAACTGAGCATGTTTTGAGAGACTAACTTGACCTGGGCTACTCTTACATATGCTTTTGGAAGCTATGAGCAAAACTCTCAAAGTTGACAGAAGGTATCTTCTAACCAATTCCTTATCACTTAAGTAAATTCTTATAACCAACAACTATGGAAAATAAAGTCAATGTGTTCTCATTACACAAGCTGCTTTAAATACTGCACCTTTAAATTGGCCATGGTGCTCCTTGACTGGTTGTATGTGTATGAAATTAACTTTTACCAATTATCATCTAAGTGGTTTATTGGTCAATGGTTAGTTTCCATTTTCTGTCAAGCTGGCATATGGGAAATCACTCCTTATGTTTTTTTTTTCTTTTCCTGAAGTCACATTTATTGAGATTTTTCATTTTATATTCATTTTGTATTCTCTGGTTCCATTTTAAAATTGAAATTCTTCACACCACTGAAACAGGTATATGCCCTTTTAAAATACTGAAGTATACAATTCAGTTTAGCACCTTAAGGTATCTTTAGGAGAGGCAATACCTAGCCACCCCCTTTCTCCATCAAGGGAATGGGCTCCAGATGGTTTGAAGTAGCATTTCCCTCATCTTGCCAACCTACAAGGGGACTCACAGCAACTTAAGTGAAAAACATGTATCCCTTCAAGTGATGACATTTCTTTTTGCCATCTACAAAAAAAGCAAACAAAAGATTTCTTAAAATCTGCACATACACAACAGCTACAGGTTAAAGGCAGCCTGAAAATTTGTGTGTGTCCAACTTAAACCATTCCAAGCAGAAGCTTGAATGCCAATGACATTAGTTGTGTCCAAGTTGAAAAATCCTATATTTTTGGTGAGGGAACATTTGTGTAGTTCAGTTTAGCAATAAACATAACTAGGTTTTTGCTAGTAGCTAGGAAGGCAAAAAGAAAAAAAAAGGTAAAATAATTATAAAAGGCAAACAAATCCTCCTACTTTCTCCAGCTTTCCTGTCTCCCATTACTGTGACCAGACAGAATTTAACAGAAGCAACTAGAAAATCAGCAGTATAGTGCAAGTCTCCAGAAAGAATGTATTTTAGCTGCTTGTATTCCAAGGAGACGGGCAAGGCAGTGGAACTGGGAGGTAGATGAGTCCTCAGCCCCTGAGGAATCTTTCCAGTCTCTTTCCTCCTCTGCGGTCATACCACTTATCATTAAGCTAGTAGTAGTGTTGCTGTCCCTGCTGCTCCCGCTTTAATGCTACTTCTAAGCTCAGATGTGCACACTTACATATATGCATACCCATGCCATCTGGGCCCAGGTGTTCACACAATTCACAATGTGCATCTCCCATGCTCACACTCCTAAGCACCTTTAGCACCAGACTGCAGCGTGTAGCCAGAGGTTAGTTATACAGAAAGTCTGGATAGCCAGTTTACCCCATATGCTGGACTGAGTTACAAGTATTTTTATAGTGCCATATGTATTTAGTCCCTGAATCTTTGTACCTAAATAAAATGAACTTTTCTATAAGTAGTGACAGAAAATTACACTTATGATCCACAAAACATAGTTTGAAAAATGCTTGTTAAAGAAAATACCCTGACCTAATATCTTGTATCTCTTAACTGAAGATTGTCTGGAAAGAAAATTTTATTCAGTCTCTTACTTTTATCCTTCTTGTTTTTACTCTTGTGACATCATATCACATAGCTATACTTAGTTTTTGCTGTTTAGCACATCTAAACCTTTTATGAAACCACAAAGCTTCATTGACATACAATAAGTCAAAGAGGGCTCCCCAAATCTATTTCAAAAGGGTTGTTTCTAGGTAAACAGGTCTTTAAGACTTCAAAATAGTTGTACCTCTGAATTTCCAAGAGAATCCGTTTTCTTCCTATAAACTCAGTCCATCCCCTCCACTAGCAAAAGTAATTTGTTACTTGTGACTTAAATGTAGAGAGTAAATCTATTGAAAATGTATTTATGTCTTCTGATTATGGGTCATCCTTGCCCAGGCACTCTTCAAATGCAGAGGGAGACAGGCAGAGGGGTATCCAGGAATGCTGTGAACTTTTTTTTCAATAGAAATGCCCAGGATGCTTACATCTTCACTATAAAATGTTTCTCCTTTTATTGCATATTATAGCCAGGAATATTTCTAATTCAATGCTTATATTTTACATCAAAAAAAATAATAGTAAAGAATAGCAAAAAAACCCATGGTGTCTGAGATATTAGACTCCCAGTCAAGAGAAAAGCTAAGCTCTCCCACCACCTCACTCCTGGTCAGTGCTACTTATTCTGAAGAACTCTGCACATGGCTTGGTGAGGCTGGGATGAATCACACATGCTTTAAAGCCATGGCGCCCATGTCTGATTCATCACCAGACTCACTTGCATTTCTTACACTTATGGATTCCTTGCCCCCATTCCATGTGATATCTAAATCCTGTTTAATTTAAAGCCTATCCCAATGAGTCTGAAATCATATGTGTTGGATAATTTTGAAGGAGACCATGCAGGTGAAGACTCATGAGCCAGAATCCCATTTGCACTATTCTTAACTTAATTCTGTAAATAAATTTGAAAGATGAGCCTTTCTACTTGAAGGAGTCAAGGTTATGGTTACTGCTTTGACCATGATCAGGACCTGTGATCTACAGTAGTTAAGGTTTTCAAGTCACATGTAGTATGAAAGTTGGGTTATATACATCTCTCTATGGGATCCTATCAGGGGCTGAATTAATTACTAAGAGAAAGCTGTTTAGCCTTTCAATAAAAAGGTGTCAAAAAAGTAATTTGTTTCTCTCATTTTCAACAGTATGTTGAATTTCAAATATGTCAAGATGATAGAGAGGTCCAAGCAATTAAAAATAAACATTAAGTAAGAAGCCTTATCATTGCTTCTGCTCCACAGTGAAACAATTCTTGGAAGGAGAATTAGGTGCTAAGCATTCTAAAAAAGCATCTCTTCTCTCTCTCCCGCCCTCTCCATATATATGTGTGTATGTGTGTGTGTACATACATATATATATAGAGAGAGAAATAGTTATTTCTAACTATTTCTTTATTTATATATATTTATATATTTTTTCTATATTTTTCTTTATTTTATAACTATAAATAACATATATGTTATTTCTCTCTCTATGTGTACTATCTCTATACTCTATAAACACGCACATATATACATACATATATATTCTATATATTCTAACCAGGATTTCTCTGCACCGCTGTGACCTCTCCAAGGCAGATGTCCTCATCTGGAAGTCACCATTCCTTTTTCCTTGACATCTCTCCTCCCTACTGGCCTGCCTCCATTCCTCATCCCTCTCCGGTGCTTCTCAGCTATTTTTTTTTAAATTTGTATTTCTTTTAGTGAGACATAGTGTTTTATATATATATATATATATATATATATAAAACACTATGTTTTATATATATATATATATATATTACATCATTGTCTACCCCGAGTTTCTCCCATGTCCTTAATACCCATTAGCCATCTTAATCTTTAGTTCCCTTTTCCTCCTCCATTTTTTCCCTCCTCTCTTCTTGCTCTATGGTTTGGTTCTGTTGGCAGTTTTAAATTTTTCTTATTAGTTTGTTTATTTTTTCCTATATCTTTCATATAAGTGAGACCATCCCATATCTCTCTTTTTCTTTCTGGTTTATTTCTGCTAATATGATTCCTTCTAGCTCTGTTCATGTTGCTACAAATAACATATGTTTGCCTTCTTTGATTGCTGCATAATATCCCATTGTGTTCATATACCATATTTTTTCTGTCATTCATCAGTTTTGGGACATTGTGTTGTTTCCATATCTTGGCAATTGTAAAAAGTGTTGCAATAAACATGCACGTACAGGTGTCCTTTTAAATTAATGTTTTCATGTCTTTTAAATAGCTTCCCAGTAGTGGGATTGTTGGGTTGAATGGTAATTCCACTTTCAGTTGTTTGAGGGTCCTCCACACAGTATTCCATAGTGGCTGAACCAGTTTCCAGTTTGTGCTCCCATCAGCAGTGTAAGAGTGTTCCTTTTTCTCCACATCCATGTCAACACTTGTTGTTGCTCTCCCCCCCTTTTTTTTAATATTAGGCCATTATTATTGGTGTAAGATGGTCTCTAAATGTGGTTTTGATTTGCATTTACCTAATTATTAGTAATGTGGAGCATTTTTTCATAAGCCTATTGGCTATCTGTATTTCCTCAGCTGTTTTCACTCACAATTAAGGTACGAATTTAAATCCTCCGCACATCCTCCTCTATCACTTTGAATCCAGTTGGCTCCCTTCCTCTTTATCTCCCTGGAAAGTCAGAATTTAGAAGGTTGAATTCACTCTGTAGGTCATTATTGACAGGCACTCAAAATTACATTTAATATAATCAATATAGGCCATTGCAAGCTTCTTGATACAATTGATACAATTGAGCAGGAATAAGCAGTCATATCTCCATTATCTGAGAGGTAGAAGCTAAAGTTTTAATACATTTCATTCACTGTAATTTCTGACAGGTAATTTTTGTTTTATTGAGGTATAATTGACATGTAACATTTTAGATTCTGGTGTCCCATGTAATGATTTGCTATTTGGTTATATTGCAAAACTCTCAGAGTAAGTCTAGTTAGTGTGGGTTGCCAGAGATCTTTTAAGATTTACTTCTAAGAACTTTCACATAATCAGTTCAATATGATTAAATATAGTTGCTTGATAGACATTCAATTCCCATGCCTTATTTATTGTATAACTGGAAATTTGTAACTTTTGATTCCCTTCACCCATTTCTTCCCACCTGGCCCCACATCCTACCTCTGATTCTATTTTGTTAACACATTTTTTATTTTTCACATCTATTGAGAGAATATATAATATGTCACTGATTTTGTGTGTTATTTCTTTTAGCATAATGGTCACAAAATTTATCCCAGCTGTCACTTAGGCAAGATCTGACTCCTTCTTATAGCTGAATAATATGCCATTGTATGACATATCCATTCTTTATCCATTCATTTGTACATGGATACAAGTTGCTTCTATGTCTTAGTATTGTAGAAATATACCACTGAACATGAGGTAACCAGTATCTCTTTCAACTAGCATTTCCTTTTCTGGGATAAATACGAAGAAGTGGACTTGCTGAGCCACACTTGGTAGTTCAACTTTTAAATTTTTTTGGTGGAACCTCTATACTGTTTTCCACAGTGGTTACACCAATTTCCATTCCAACAGAGCACACTCAAAGAAAGTTGCACTGTCACCTGTTTGTGTGTGCATAAGAAAGAGATAAAAGAACAAGTGGCATTTTCTTGACAAGTAAGAAATACATTTTAGCCATAACACAAATCCAACTTTCAGTGTCACTGTCTTTTGTCTCCCTTTGTCAATACTTCCAAGATAGATGTCCCCTCCCTGCCCCCTGATCTCTGATTTGCGCACACACTTTGCTAATTGCCTCCTGAGTAAGAGTCCACTTCACCACACAGCTGCTCCAACCAGAGAGCACTATTGGTCTTCCACTTCACAGATTAGAAAACTAATGCCCAAGTATCAAGCCCACAGTGGACCAGGTCAGGCCTGAAACCCAATCCAGAATTATCCGATGCTTATGGGTTAAACTGCATTGCAGGGAGCATCTAAGATTACCCCAAAGTGACCCTGCAGTGGGGATGGGGGGATGGGTGTTCATGTACTGCTCCTTAGGGCCTGGGCTTCAGGGTGTTCAGGGCTGCCAGCTGTTGCCACCTTCCACTTAAGTGACCCTCTTGACCTCCAATGGGCTCCATTTTGCCTTCTTGGTTAGCACTAGGTTTACTTAAAGAAATGTCTAGGATCCCCAACAATTGAAAGTGGAGCTACCATTCAACCCAGCAATCCCACTACTGGGAATCTACCCAGAGGACATGAAAACACTAATTCAAAAGGACACATGTACGCGCATGTTTATTACAGCCCTGTTTACAATTGCCAATATATGGAAACAACCCAAATGCCCCCAAACCAATGAATGCCTGAAAAAATAGTGGTATATATACACGATAGAATATTATGCATCAATCAAGGAGAACAAACATGTCATTCACGGTAACATGGATGGAGCTGGAAGAACTCATATTAGCAGCAATAAGCCAGAAAGAAAAGAGAACTATGGGATGGACTCACTTATATGAAGAATATAGGAAAAAAAAAAACAAATGAATATATATTTATATAATAAAGTAAATAAATAATATTTTATTTTAAATAAAATTTGAGAACTTTGAAAACAGATATGATGAAGTAAAAAAATAGAAAAAAGGTGAAAATAAAGATAATGTTAAAGAAATGTCTTACTAGGCACATTAAATCCAGAAATTTTATATCATTATGATGAACTAGATATGTTATCAATATGCAAAATGTAATTTTAGAGTAAAATCAATAAAGTTTTAAATTATACATATATAGACATCTAATCAATAAAAATTAATTTGCATCAGTATGAATAAAAACTGTTTTGATGCTGCAAATTACAAAAAATGCTTAAAAATAAAAGAAATGTCTAGTGCATTTCCCTGTTATTGTGAGAACAGAGCATATAGTAAATGGACCTGAGGTTGTGGGTGAACCAGCACACTGCATGGCAGGAGATGCCAGGATGTCCTTCTGGTTTTGACATGACCACTCAATAATTCTGGTCTCTCATGCAATAGTTTGGCTGCCCTGAGCCTTCGTTTCTTCATATATTAAAGTGGACCCTGTCCTCAAGTCCTATGTACCCATATTCCTACAAGAGCACAATTAGATGATGCAGATGGAATAGATTTATGAGCTCTAACACCCTGAAATGCTAACCGCTGCTGTGGTGTAATGGAATAATGTAGATAAACTGGACTTGAATTCTAGTCCCAGGTGTCCACTTAAAGCTACGTGATATAATTCAAGTGAATTCGACCCTCTGAGCCTCAGAATTTTACTCTGTTAGAAAGGCTATAAAATTTACTTTTCATGTAAGACTATAAACAAAGAAAAATTGCTTAAAACTGAAATTTCTACACATTATTTTCGTAGGTGCCATAATTGATGACTGTTAGCAGTTAATAGGTACCTTTTTTTTTTCTATTTGCAAACACACATGACTCGGTTATTTTCTAAATCATTAACTGGACTCATGCTGAGAGTGTTTGGGGTAGGCTATTAAGTAATGCAGTGTTAACACAGATAACCTACGTGACAAGTGGGTGGGAGGGCAAGACACAGCAGCTGGTGAGGCAGGCCATCATCAAGTGGTTAACAAGGCTGACAGGAGAGAACTATAGAGATGAGAACACAGTTCTGTGTGGTGGGCCTGTCCAGTGCCTGCTGGTCTCTCATCAGAGTATGCAGGGTCCACTTCTGTCAGTCATGGCCTTTTCACCCTTGGAACAGCAGCGAAGGCAGTTTCTTGCCATGAGGGGCCAAGTTAAGAGTTGGGCCATCTGGGATCTGTGTTGGTTTCTCCTCTGATATTTTGTTGGGCCTGGGGGTCTCAGTCTCATCAGATGGAGGAGCTCTCCACATGCCTGTCATCTCCAGATCCTCCTGACTCATGAAGCAACCTGAATCAGAGTCGATAGGCTGCCCTCAGGAAAACAGTGCTTTTCCGAGTCTTCCGTGGACTTTGTGGTCAGCTTTGGACGTTGAAGTGGCCATTTATCCGCTTAAGACTTCAGTTTCCTCAGCTGCTTAGACTGTCACCACTGAAGCCATCTTTACCATAAGAAAAAAGACAGGGAAATAATATCACCCTCTCTGGCTGTGGATAAAGAAATTACCATGGTGGATTAGCTCTTGTAGACATTCAAGCAGAGTTGTTCTCACTATTATCCCTTCCCCTTTACAGATCATGGAGATACACTGGGGTATCTAGCTTCTGCTATAGTCTGAAGAGTTTTCCTTAGCACTCATCACAGGCAGGAGGATTTGCTATCAGCTGTGGGGAACCAAAGCTGTTTACAGAGTGACCTGCCTTTAAGTAGCTTCAAAGCCAGCTGGGAAGAGAGTGTACACAGGTGCTTAATGAAGGACCCAGGTGGCCAGTCCTGTAGGAACCCAGAGGCATGGAAGGTCACCCACTATGGGATGGAATTGTTGAGAAGTTTCTTACAGAAATTCAACCTTTCAGTCAGTCAGCCAAACCACCGCTAGTCTTGAGTGTCATGTTGTTCCCTGAACTGGCCTCAGAGTCATGTCTGACTTAAGCCTTGGTAGATAAAAAGGAGTTTAACTATTATGCATTGTCTTCATATCCTTTGCTGTAATTCCTTATGAACCCTATTCATCTGCCTCCACTCCCAGCCCCTCATACTGAGCTTGTCCATCTATCACTGTGTTCTGCAGGATTTCAAATTCAATATACTCCAAACTAAGAATATCATTTTTCTTTCATGCAGGGCCTTCCCTAAAATTTCTGTTTCAACTGCACTCACTGTACAATTAATGGCCCAAATTATGGATTCTTTTCTGCCATCAGCAGACAACTGCTCAGAAAACGAATGTCTCATCAGAGAGAAGTCTTCTGAATTCTGTCTCTTCTCGGTGTTGCTGCTTTCTCTCACAGCAGGTTTTTTTTTTTTTTTTTTTCAGTTTGGGAGAGCAGTACATAGTGACTAATTCTTTTGATAAATTCAGACAGACTAATTTGAATCTTAGTGATACATTGCTAGCTGCTTAATTGCTTAATATTGTGCTACTTTGGTGCCTTTCTCTGAGAAATGGACAAATAATTAGGATGTTGTGGTGATACAGATGAATTTTAAATGCGGAATACACTCATTGAGTGTCCAAAACTGTAATTGTTCCATGTTAGAGCTGTCATTGTTGCCTTTCCTTTTCTTAACTCTTCCACATGACTTGCTGCAATATGCAGTCTTTTGAACTACTTTCTTAGCAGGTAAACCTGATCATATAATAATAAGGTTGACAATCTTCCTGTTTGCTGATGCATGAGTGCAAATGAGACACCCAAATCTTACCTTCCAAGCTTTTAAAGATCTGATCCATCTTTCCTTTAAAATATTCTCTCTCTGGGGTTCACCCCCCCTCCCTGACTGTTCCCACCCCAGAGATCACAGAGATGTGAAATTCATATATAAATAAAGTATTTAAAAAATATTCTCTCTATGTTCTCCCAATCTGTATGGTAACATATGAAATATAAACCTCTCTTTCTCCTGCCAATCTGTTGGGTGTTTCTGTGATGCTTTCAAAGATGCTGCTGTAAACCTGAAACAAAACTAAGCACCTATTTCAATGGCAAAATGGGTTATTCAGAAACAGACAAAAGATAAGAGGGACTAGAAAGTGTGTTCATGGTGAGACTATGTGTTCACTCATTCAAACCCAGAACTAAGAAGCTTTTACAGTCACTGGTAAACATCCTTCCCAGTCTCACTGGAGGCAGAGACAGCATCATTTGCCACGGGATGCAAGGAAGCCTGAATATTGTAATTTAGCAATTTATGCAGTTGTTCTCTTTTTAGCATCTTGATCTCATTTAAAAAGAATTTCTATATATCAAGATACCAAAAAATCCTCCCTATTCTTCCCTCTTTGTCTGCCAACATTCTCCATATACTCTGTCATTTCCATAATTTGTATATGGCCCAGCACTGCACCTGTATGTATTAACTGTTCAGTAAATATTTACTAGGTAAATAGGTGAATGAATGAATGAATTCATTTAATAATTGAGGAGTTTCTTAAGTAATACCACTATATTTTATGTTTTCTCGTTATTACTGACTTCATAAAATATGAGATCAAGTAGGTTTCATTAATTATTTTCATTATCAGGGAAAATATCCACAAAAATAGTGACTTTTTTAGACACCCATTTTATTTCATGGAGAATAGAAATAACATAAAGGCATTTGTCTTGAAACTTGAGTCATTTGTTTTGCATACCATGTTTCAGAAAGTCTTATTATAAATGTGGTAAATTTATAAACTTACTTTCTAGGAGCATCCCAATTTATGCCTGTTCTGAAATAAATATATAATATAAAATATAGTATAATGTATAGATTATATATTACATACAATAAGTATATATATTATATATAACTTGTTATAACCATAATCAGAAATTAACACTGAATAGTTAGATGAGCGGAGTTAAATGTTAACATAACTGAAAGTTTCCTGGACACCTTGCTTCAGATATGACTTCATTCATATGCTCAGTGATTTTATACCAACCCTCACTGAGTTTTTCCAACGAAAGAAAGGAATAGGAGAACATGAATAAGGGTAACACAAAGCTACAGAGTAAGATCAGGTGAAGGACAATTCACAGAGCCACACCTTTTTGAAGATCTCTGTGAAATTATTCGTGTCTAGCAAAGGATGTATGCAGTTTAAGGAAATCAATTTTAGCAATGCTATGAATTTCCTATGACAGATTTGTTTCTCTTCTCTTTCCAAGATTGAATTGCAATTCTCATTTATGTTCTTCAACAGAAATTGCATGAGGGAACATTTTGGAATGTTCCAAGAAGCTAGTGCTTGCACATCTTACAAATTATGTCAGTTGTTTATAAACATTTGGATAATAGAAATTCACTCTGAACAAATGCTCTAACCTTTTATGGCATAAAATTATTATTATTGCACAATCATACACTTACATGTGACCTGACTCCCTGTTTTCTTCTGCCTGAGAAAATTTTACAACCTCATATCTCAAAAATGAAGGGTCAGTCAAGTAGAAATTGATGAAGAGACACTGACACCTGAAAAATAGAGAAATTCAATTAGTGAAAAGAGAACCTACAAAGGGTTTAAAAAAAAACAGCAGGTATTCTTATCAATAACCATTGATGTATTAGTAATCTTTTATGATGTGGGCATCTATTATTTCCTTTATGCATGGTTTACTGGAAATGCCTTGCAGGATATTTGTGACAAAATTGAAAGTGAGTGCTAAGTGGCAAAAGGCTGGTAGGTTCAGACTCTCAGAGATAGGAACTTCTCTAGAAGGAAATGCTAAACTTGAAAACATAGAGGAAGTTTCCTGGGGAAATGAAAGCTGGAAACTCTAAATCTGGCCTTCAAAGGTTGGCTCGAACCAGAGAAATAAAGATAAAGATAAAAAAGTATTGAGAAAGGATTAAAAAAAAAAGACCAACACCTGAATCAAGTAGTTATAACCTACAAATTTGAATTGATTGAAGGGAAAATAATGGTAAAGAAAAATGATATAGAGATGAAAAAGAAAACTCAAAACAAACAACAGAGAAAATCATAGCAAGATAAAAAGTGAAATAAAAATGGATGAGGAAAATGTGTCAGGGTGAGAAAAAAGATAAGCTAATTTCAGAAATTCACTGATTTCTGGACCTGAACCACCATGTTGACCTCAGGAAGCCTGGCTTGTTAAGAGCTAAGCAATGGCTCAAAATCATGGCTGTGTCTTTGTCAGTTGACGAGTAAGCCCACTCTTCTTGTGACATACTGAAACCTGACTGAAGATATTTTGCAAACATAGCCAGCACCACTAGATTAAATAGAATTGATTAGGAATATGTAAATTTATTCAATGATGGAAACTGATTGGGAGCATTTCTATATCAGCCTGAATGTCCTTTTAAATATGTACTACTGAAATAGGCAAGTTTTTTTTGTTTTGTTTTGTTTTGTACACTGGTGACTAATGCATATAACAAGTTAGTTACTAGTATTGAGATTTACCTGTTATCTCAAATGCCAATGTTTTTATAGGAAAACAAGATAAAACATAAAATGTCTCTCTCATATATCTCCTTCATAATATCCAAACACTTCTAGATAGTTTTGCCCTGTATCCATTTAGATAAATGAAAGTATGTTTTCAGAATCCCCACCCTGTAGTTGGAGTAATTACAAAAGAACACGATTAGGGCTTGGGAGGTAGCTATAAAGCAGTGGGGCTATGAAGCAGTGGTGATATGTACATTTGAAAAGTTGGTGTCCTATTAGGTACTGTTGTAGTTTATGAACATAACTTTGGATCTTCTGAGAGAGATCAATACAGAAAAAAAAACTGGTAAATAATCAAGGGGTTTAGGAGATAACCTCATAAACAGATAAACATGCAACCTTTGTGTTCTTTATTCACTGTTTTCATTTGAACCATGCCTATTGAGTATCCACTCAATGAAAGGTACTGTGTTAGGTTTTGGTAGGGAGAAATGGAACATTAAGATGTCTTGGACATATTCCACAGCCTCAGGAGGCTTACTCTGCAAGAGGAGAAAGAGGCATTGTGTTCTTAGGGCTAAATAATGTGAGGTCAAGTCTTATAAGAATATAGAAGTTTTTTGAAGTACAAGATATTTTCATTGGTTCCTTCTTGCCATTCATTTATATGAAGAGTACCTCTATTCCTCAAGGCTGTCAATCAGAAGAAGACAGGATTATTGCCTTCAAATTGAGATGATCAAATCAATCTTATTTTTAAGCAAAACTTCCTGGAAGAGGTGATATTTGTATTTGGGAAATGTTTAGCAAAATAGGTGAAAAGGGAGAGTCCCCCAAGCAGAAGGAAAGGCTGAAGATGGAGATTCAGAAGAGAATGACATATGGAAGAATCCGAATTCATAAGGTTTAGGAGACAGTGACAAGAAAGGAAGGGATACAGAGGTCTGAAGGTCTTAACATTTTTCTTTACAGATTTATAGAGTGATTTCATGTGAGGTCGGTCTATGAGTTTGAAAATGAGATTTAAGAGTCTCAGATCCTCTCTCTGATTTGATCTAATTACTGGATTCACCTTTATGAATGCAGACAGGGAGTGGAGACAGTTGCAAGTTGCCTTAAACCAGTCTGCCTCCTCCCAGACAGAAGACTTCTCTTTGGGGAGACAATAGTTGAGGACAGCACAGTGATTCAGTGTGATCAGGCCACACTGAAAGCAAAAAAGACAGAAAGAAGAGTTTCTGCAGTGTCTAAAAGATTTCCAGTTTACCAAGGAACATAAGGATTCAAGCCTTGCTACCTTCCTTCCAAAAAGTACATTTCTCTTGATTTTAACAATCTATTGATGAGTAGATGCCCATGTCAGAGAGGTGAGAAATTCTCCATTCAATCACATTTTAAGTCCAAAATCTAGCAAATTTTATTGATTCTCAATGGCAAAAAAGGAAACATTACAAATTAATTTTTACATAGAAGTCCGTAATAATAATCACTAAACTCAGGCAACAAGTCTAGTCCTAAGATATAACTTGAAAGAACACATTCTTCTTCAAACTGTTTCACTGAGTATTTACTATGAATTTGTAGAAAGAATTCTGAATATGGGGAGCAAAATAAAATGAACACAAAAATCAGTGATAAACTGCTGCACCATATTTGCTCTCTGGACCATGTATGGACCTGTGAGCTGCATTCCCTTTCTAGCCCCCAGTGACTGGTGCAGTCTGCTGGCCTCACTGCCACCAATCACAGCCATACAGCCACCTGATCTGCTTCTACTCCCACATTACCACAGCGTAATCCCCCCCCCACCCACCCAAGGTCACCTTCATAATGAGACCATGATCTGCTGTGGTTAACATGTTCCCTGGTTCCAGGGGCCATTAAGTACTTTTGGTAAAATGGTTTCTTTGTATTGTGCAGACATGTAGACTATGCTTTTTAAAGTTCCAATTACTTTTTAAAGTGGAGATGCTTTGTTATTTTAGCTAATGATTCTTAATCGTAAAGCTTCTGAAATTCTTGTGATTTTGTTCACTTGTGGTTATTTATCAATTTATTTTTGTTTGACTGTGTGCTTATGTGATTTGTCCCCCTTCTCTTCCCAACCTGTCTTACAAAAAAAGAAAGAAAAGAAAGTGGATTTCTGCTTGTTGTAGAATGACTTTATTATAAATGAATTGTAATGAACTGAGCAAACATCTTATATTGCATATGCTTTTTGAGCTGTGGAACTCAATATTTGAATACTTGACAATTTTTTATTATGTAATTGATAAAATGGTCATGTGTATTAATGTTAGTTCAACCATATATGTGTAATGTCTGAGATGTTTGGTTATAGTTCTATGGGAAAAATAATTTGTCAGTACTTAACAGCTTATAAAATCTAGTATGATAACTTCATATTTAAATTAAAAAAATGAAATACATTTACCATCAAAAGAGAAAACCATCATACTCCCCCATTTATAAATGTTCTGGAGGCGTTCACACACGGTCACCCACACACCTATAAAAATACTTCCCATAAAAAAAAAAGCTCTTCAACTCTGCTGTACTATTTTAACAAATTAACAAACAGAAAGGAACAAAGTTAAAGTAACCACAAAAAGCACACTCAAGGAGGAATTCAGGGAAAGGGCATATTATTGCCCCATTATTCCTATTATCAGGCTTGATTGCAGTTGAACTCTTCATGATCACTTCCGCTGATTGAAGCTATGAGAGAAAGAGCCACAGCTTTAAAAGGCTGTCTCCCAGGGAGAACACTTGGGGGAAACTTTCTGGGGCTACTCATTGCCTTCCCATCATATAGTTGAATACTTCATGATTAAAAACAGCATTTATTTTTATGGGGCTTCTTCTCTTGTACCAGCTACCCTACTGGGCTACAAATTTTTATATCATCTGGGTCTCGCTTTATACGGAGTAATTAAGTCCATTGCTGCAAAGTTGGGGATGATTAAGACATTTTAAAAATTGAATTACATTCAAAATGAGCTGTGAGAACTCAATTTTTGAAAGAACCCTGCAGTGAAACCCTTGGAAACTCAAAGAATCCTTTGAATAGCCATGGTTCCTGAAATGTTACAGAATTGTTTTTTGCAATTTCAGGTTATTTTATTTTTTTCAAAGGAAGTGAGTTCAAGCTTTTCTCTCAGGACAATTTTATTTATTAGTACTTATGAGATATCTCATTTTAAATAGTCTTGGTTTCTTTTTGTAGCTAACATATTTCTTTCCTGAAATGTGATTATTTTCAGTTGGCATGATTATTAATATCTTGCAAAATATTCCATATATTATATTCTCAATGTAGTCTATGGGGGGGGGGGAAGAAAAATAGACCCAATTAGCACGCACTATTTATCACGACTTGAGAACAAAACAGAAACAATATTATAATCATCTCAACAGAAAATCACTTTTCCCAACTAGGAAGGAAAACATTAATACCAAGGAAATGCAACAGACACTGTTGGGGTATTGAAAACTAACTATGCAAAGCCAGTGACTAAACTCTTTGACTTTAACATTGCGTTTTCTGATAGAAAAAATTAGACCAAAGGGAAAAGTCTAGTTAAAAAGGATGGCAAAGAAGACATATTTTTTGGAAGATGTCATCTAGAAATTATTTCACAATAATTAGCATCTAAATTTATCTATAGAGCAAAATTTAAAACAAAAACCATTTTAGATTTTTCCTCTCATTTTCATTATAGAATTACTATTATAAATATCAGATTTCTACTGAAATCTATATTTTCTATAGCCCATTGTGAAAAACATTGAACATCCTCAATAACATAGGAGTTCAAGTTCAAAAAATGGACCCAAGATTCTTTGAGATCCATCATTGCAGGTTGAGGAAGACATACAACATACTATGCATTGTAATTGATACATCATTGCAGGTTGAGGGAGACATACAATATACTATGTATTGTAACTGATGAAAATATTTATGTGAAACAGTACATGCCTTATTATAAAAAAATATGCAGTAAATCTCCCCTCTCTCAAATACATTAAGGAGAAAAAGTAAGGTGCTCACTAGGAGTTGGTTGTAGGACATAATGTCCTCTTCCCTGCCTGTATGATTTCTTATCAGCTACAGGGGAGGGAGATACCTCACAATCAGAGCCTTTCTTCTGTCCACTGTGGGCTCTAGGCCATCAAACTGCCTGCTCATAGATGATTGTGAGTCTTCCCTGACACCCTGTCTATGGGAAGCCACTTAGTACTTATATCTTTCCTTTAACATACTCCTAACAGTTACAAACATACATTCAGTATGTATTGTCTCTGCTGCTTCATTATAAGTTCTGTGAACTAAGGGACTTTGTGAGTCCTGTCAACCACACTGGGAACTGAGAAGGCAGATGCTTAGAATTAGCAGTGGCTTCAAGTCAAGAGTAAGCAAAACATGTGGCTGGGAGTGAAGTCCCCAAAGCCAAAGACCCGAAACATGACTGAAGGAGCAATGAAATGTTACAGAAACTGAAGAGATGAGACATACCTAGAAACAAAACAATCATACAAGGTAAAGGTGCTCCAATCGGCCTAAGAAGGCAAAGGCAGTACAGGAAGGACAAACAGCACGCTCTGCCAAGTCCCGGGAAATCGCATCATCACCAAGGGTGAGGAAATGGATCCAGAAAAGGAAAAAAAATAAAAAGACTAAAGGGCTAAACATGGACAAACAACAAGAAAGGAGGCAAAGTGACCAGGGGGAATGTGGTGTGGTGGGGTATTCCCATGGGGATCAGCAATTACACAATCACGTATTATAAAAAAATTCCAAAAATAAAATTGAAAAAGAAAGAAAGTAGAGCTAAAAAAAGAAAAGAGTAAGCCTGGAAGGACATTCTCCTTCGGGTCTCAGGAAGGACAACTGACTGAACATTTAATTATCATTAAAATATGGAAGATTTTTTTTTTAGCATTTTCACATGCAAAAAACAAACTACAGAATAGGACTGTAGTTGGAGCTGCAAGTTCTAATGATGTCAACGTAGATGACATACTTCTTTTTCTCTAGAACAACATGCTTGTAAGCTGAAGATTGCATTAGAAGGATAGATATATAAAGTACTCCCAGTTTATTCTGGAGGATTCATCAAACTAATGAGGGTAATTTTCGAAAACTTGCTTTTGTATCCAGTTAACTTTACATTCAGCCTTTTTGATGGCTCAGAACCACCTGGCAAAAACTGGTGTAATATTTTGAGGACACAGAACTGATAGGCCCAGCACATAGTTTGGGCTCTAAAACCTTAGTGCTAGATCACTTCCTGTTTTATTCATCCTCCTTAAGTCTTTGCCTGAATGATCCTGTTTCCAACTTAATCTTAATTCCTGAGAGCATGGTAATATATAATCCTTAACTCTTGCAAAAATACATCTAGTCCTTTCCACTTGAGTAAATGGATATTTTATTACTCTGTATATCAGTATATACAGTAGCAATGTATATACAGTAACAATATATAGTAGCAATGTATTTTTCATGGTCCTTTACCCTAAATACATGAGACACCCAAATGAGAAATAAAAATGGCTCCAGTCTATCCTTTGTGCATGCAATATGATTCCTATCAAAATCCCAGCATATTGAGGTAGATATAAACAATGGTAATTCAAAGTTATATGGAAAGTTAAAGTCCATAGGATAGTTAAAACAATCTTTAAAAAGAATAAAGTGGTAAATCTTTCTTATCTACAATAAGCAAGAAAGTGTCTTACGGACAGACATACCAAGATATAAATCAATGAAATAGGGTGGTGAAACCTACTATAGACATTTGCAACTATATCTGACTGGATTATCACAAAAGTACAAAAGCAATGGATAGAGGAAGGCCAGTTTCTTCAGCAAATAGTACTGAGCAATTGGACATGAACAGGTTAAAAATACAAACCTGATTAAACATTCAGAATTTATACAAAAATAGCTCAAA
This sequence comes from Uropsilus gracilis, assembly GCA_004024945.1. Classification (NCBI taxonomy): domain Eukaryota; kingdom Metazoa; phylum Chordata; class Mammalia; order Eulipotyphla; family Talpidae; genus Uropsilus; species Uropsilus gracilis. The sequence continues at coordinate 42,245 of PVHY01003891.1, forward strand.
ATAAATCACAGACTTACATAGGATAACATTTCTATAAAATAATACTGAAGAAAATCTGCAAGATCCACCTTAGAAAAAACATTTTCAGGCTTGGCATCAAAAATACAATACAAAGAGAAAGATAAAATGGACTTTATCAAAACAAAGACCCCAAATCTCTCATGCAGAAGAATTCTAATTAATTAATGTAGGTAACCTGCCCTGTCCAGGAGGTTGAGCATAAATAATCACAGCTCAAGTGACCTTTGGTTGGGGGGTGGGGGGAATTAACCTGACAGCTGAGAAATCTACTAAACACTTGGATTTGAAAATAGCTGTGTAATAAACATGGCCATATTTCTACAACCATTAAGAATATTTTGCTTTAAAATTAGACAAGCAGGAATGGGGAGATAGATAAACATAAGGCTATAAAAAAAAGTGCCCTAACACAATAAAAACTAAATTTAATCTCAGTAGTAGAAAAAAGCTCAATTGGAATATGGGCAAAAGTTTTGAGTGGACATTCATTAAAAGGATATACATATAACTATAACAAAAGCATGTGAGATAGTCATCATTTCATTTGCCATCAGATATTACAAATAGAAATACAATGTGATCTATTACTTTAATTTAATTAAGATACTAACTTTTAAAAATTACATGTGATCTTTGAATTACTTCATACAACTCCTGTGAATCTAATATTATGTCAAAAACTATGTTACATTTTTCCTATTCTTACTTATACTTTAATTGTTCTAGAAGTCTCACCCTTTTCACTCCAGACCATATTTGTTAACAGAAATCTATACTTAGGACCATAGTAAATGTGTCAAAATAACCAAGAACTCCTTAAAGAAGAAAGTGCATGCATGCTGTAGAGGCTGTATAGGTTTAAACACTTCTATTTGAAGGGGGCAAAGTCTCTGGGTAGGAATAAAAGTCCAATCCAATTGCCTCATTGTTTTCTACAGAAAAGTCATTATCTCTAGAGTTAATGTTGTGTGTAGTATTACATCTTGTAATTATATTTTCCCATAACTGATGCATAGAAAATAAATATCCTGAATGAAATAATTACCACTTGGCACTGCTATTGATAATATGGAAATATACACTCTGTTTCACTAGCTCATACTGATACTATCTATATATCTATATAAGCATCTTGGTATAGTAAAAGCACTGAGAACAAAGATAGTTAGATATCGATTTACTGTTAATTAAGAACATGTCCTGGCTGAAATGACCTTTACATATCCAAATCCCATTTTAACTTATAAAAATCCAGTCATCATAAAATAGAAATCATCTGGTTTTCTTATATCTCTTTCCCTATCCTGAGGGAAGGAATGAAGAAATAAAGAGAGCTGAGAGCTTATCACAGAGGGCTGACCTGCCTAACTTTGATGTGGAGACATTGAAATTGACAAGGGTCCATGAAATTTGCTGTTCCGAGGGCTCTGCTCCCTCTTCTGGGCTACACCGTTCTGGTTGTGTTTGTATTATTAGGCTGCTTATATGGTCATCTCACTTCAACCCATGCAGCTCATTTTGAGAAAGCTCTATATTGTGCTGAGAATAAGCTGCATGACGCACAGGCAAGCAACACAGGATATCACTGCATCTTGAAAATAAATGTTCCACAGAATTTCTTTTGTGTCCTGTCCTTGTCCTTTGAACTAATTTATCACAATCTCACAGACACCAGCTGAGATCACAAGGGTTGCTTGGAATCTGGCAATCTCAAATGCACCCTATGGAGTCCTGCAAACTTGCAAAGATAGCATTCTTTGCAGGGAGAGTACCAGTATCTAAAAGGGCCCTATTTTTTCCAGGTATAAAGACATAAGGTATGTAGAGTGACTGTACTGCGAAAAAAATCTAAAATATAATTTCTACTCTATCACATACCACCTACATAACCTCTCAAAATCTAGCTATTCTTATCTGTAAATTTGACTATACCATGCGGGGATAAAGATAAGATAATGAATGTAAAGAGAAATTATCACAGTGATTAGACCACATTTTGTGGTAAATAGAATAATTTTGAAAGAGAATCTTAGGTCTAGAATAGGCTTTAACAGAATCTACTCACTATAATAGTCCCATGAGCACTCAGATCTAAAATGGGGGCATCTGGATGAATTAGATAAAGCTAAGGATATTTAACCTCTATTTTCCCATTACTTATTCTCTCACTGTCAGTTGCTGAAATCCATTTGATAATATCCCCATCAAGGGTTGTTCTAACAGTCATTTACGAAGTTCTATAGATAGAAACTCATCACCTCTTAGAGAAAGCTTGTCCACACAACCAACACATTTAAACCAGGATTATTTTATGAAGCTGTCTTTCCTATTGATAATCTCTCCCCTTTATCTACAGGAAAGCTACAACACTTTTGGTCCAAAATCAAAATCTACTTTGTCTGACAAGACCAAGCCAGCCTCTCACATCTCACTCTTCATCCCAGGATGCAATATTGGGAGCAGTCAAACTGATAGGTTTCTGTTCATCATTCAAGATACTGAATCAGTAGCATTTTAATCTATTGTTGTATTCATCTGAATTAAATTTATTTAAGATACTCAAATGTCATGTCCTTTGAGTACATGCCCATAACCTGCACTTATCTCTACACCTACTTTCTACAATTCATTTGACTTGGAAAATGATGCTAGATAACTTTATGAATGCACACAATTAAGACAACTAGAGGGTTAAAAATTCTTCAGGGTAAAATCTTTATTATCAGTGTTTGCTCAGCTGTCTAATTAAAGAGATTGGACAAAATTAAACAGTACAATGACAGAATGAAGTGCAATATAAGTTCCATAACTAACTTAAGTAACAATAATTAACATAGACATTAATTGACAATAATTAATGTCCTAGATATGGGATTCATAGAGTCCCAACTTTAAGCATGAAGATGATGCATACAGTTCAAGTAAAGAATTCTTGACAGAGCAAATATTTCTGAATCTCAGATTCATATTACCCATAAAATGCAAATAAAGTCACTTGCTCTTATTGTAGGAGAAATCGAACAAGTCAAATAATTAAAGTGAACTATGCTACACCATCTTGATGGCACCCTGTGGGAGTCTTGAAACCTTAGGTCCCCTTACAAAGTTAAGTCCCTTGAGCCACTCCACACTGAACCTAGGGGCTTTGAGAAGTTTCTAATCTTGGCAAACACTCATTAAAATAAAAGGCTGTCAAGAGACCTTGTAGAAGATCTCTGTCAGGTAGCCAATTAGCATAGGTCCACCCTGACTCTGCTCAGTAGTTACTCTCAAACTACTTCTCTATTCCCTTTTTATTTTTATAGCCTGATAATTAGTTACTGTGACATATAATTTCCATGACTACAGGAAGCATTTAACTACATCACGGACACCTGAAGAAAAGATCAATTCCAAGGAGATTATATGCTGGGTGATTAGAGCACCTCAGGACAGAACATCCCAATTTTCTGAGACACTTCCCTAACTTGAGACTCAAAGAAAGATCTGCTTGCATGCCATACCACACACCCTCCATCATGATCAGGTGAGCCAACTCAGAAACGCAGGCTCCTGAAGCAAGTATCATCACATCTGGCTTCTAGGTGGGTACCAGATGGCAGCATTGGTTGTGAAAGGAATTTGCCTTGGTTTAATACTGTGATGATCCAGGCTGGTCCAGATGTTACAGGTGTTGACATTGTCATGATCCTGGCTAATCAGAAGGTGGAGGTAATTGAGACAGAGCGCTTTAAGCTGATCAATTATTTATGAGGACACTGATGAACAGACACATGGAAGACAAGGACAGATAAAACGTGGCAAGGTCCAGCACCCCCCTCCTGCATTAAAATGAACAGATAGTCCTGATTATAAGTCTTGGAGAAGTCATAGATTATAAGTACTGAACTTAAGGGGTGACTGACCCCATGTCTATAGCCCTGGAAATTTGTTTTTGGTGAGAATCCCTGGGACTTTGTCTCTGAGAAGTGGCAAACTCCTCTCTGCAGAATCCAAAAACTCTCTGGGCTAGACACCTGACCTTCTCCAGGGCTCCTAAGACTTGTCAAGAAGTTTGTTACCACTGCTGCCAATTGAACTGCATACTTATGTTGTTATAGGTTGGTTCCCTAAGTAAACCATTTTCATATACTTTGGACTTGAGTCATAAGTGAGTCAGTCTCTGTCTCTCTCTCTCTTTTTCTCCTCCCCTCCACCCCCATCCCTCAATGTTAGCTGTTGAAGGAGTTCCAACCCGAGGAAACAAATACAACCCTCTTCCCACTACCAAGCAGAAGAAAAAAGGAGTTCAGCTTCACTTTTGATTATGACAGAATTACAATTTGGCACAGTAGTGAGTACTGGTTTATAATTTGAAATCTCAGTCACTCCAACACACACACACACACACACACACACACACACACACACACACACGATAATACTCTCCCATAATGCCTCTGTTTCCAACCCCCAACTTGCTCCCAACACTTAACTTTGCACCAACCCCACTCCTGTTCCTAAACTCCCGTGGCTACTGATCCTTCATATATTTGACAATATATCGACAGTAGCTAGTTACTGTGCCCACCATTACATCCCTTACTATCATCTATGATTCATCCCTTTTTGTTAAGTCTCCTCATTTTGCTTAACACTCAGACAGGTGTTTTTTTGTTTTTCTTCTGGGAACATAGGTTTTATTTACCAATGACATTTCCTATGGTAAGAAATCACAGGTTTAATTTATAAGTACCACTTTTTAAATTAAAAATTTATAGATATATTATATATAATATATATATTTCACAATTTTGTGATCCCTGAGTATCACCTACCACCTCCCCTCCCTGGTCACTCCAGCTGCGTTTGCCCCAGATGTGTACTTTCATTTGGTTGTCCATATAAGTGAAACCATTTGGTTTCTGTCTTTTTTCCTTCCAACTTGTTTCTGCCAATATGATTTCTTCTAGATAGTCATGTTACCAAAAATTCATCAATTTTTTAATTTTTAATTGATGAGTAATAGTCCACTGTGTATATATACTACATCATTTCATCTAGTCATCTGTCTTGGGGCATTTGGGTTGTTTCTATGCCTTGCAATTATAAATAGTGCTGCAATAAACATCCAAGCACAGGTGTCCCTTTGTACCCACAATGAGGCCTCCATTGGGCAGATTCCCAGAAGAGCGATTGCTGGGTCAAATGGTAGTTCCATTTTCATTAGTTTGAGGGCTCTCCTCATAGTGGCTGAACCAGTTTACATTCCCACCAGCAGTGTAAAAGTGTTCCTTTCTCTCCACATCCACACCAGCACTTGTTCTGTTTTTTAGATGTGGACTATTCTTGCTGGAGTAAGGTAGTATCTCATTGTGGTTTTGATTTGCATTTCCCTAATTGCTAGTGAAGTTGAGCCATTTTTCATGTGCCTGTTGGCCATTTGTGCTTCCTCTTTGGAGAAGTGTCTTTTTAGATCTTCTCCCCATTTTTTAACTGGGTTTTATGCTTTGTTTTTGTTAAGTTGCGTGAGTTCTTTGTGTTATCTTTGTTATCAGACCCTCATCACTTGTATGGAGGGCAAAAATTTTTTCCCACTCGGTTGAGATTCTTTTTGTTTTTTCTGCTTTCTCTTTTGCTGTACAGCTTTTTAATTTGATGTAGTCCCAGCTGTTTACATTTCCCTTCATTTTTTTGTCAGCTATAGATGTGTCCAAAATGGATTTCTGAATTATAACTCGTGAAGGGTTTTGCCCAGGTTTTCCTCTGTATTTTATGGTTTCAGGTCTTACATTCAAATCTTTTATCCATTTTGAGTTAGTTTTTGTACATGGTGTGAGGGAGGTATCTTGGTTGAATTTTTTTACATATCTTGTTCCAGTTATCCCAACATAATTCATTGAAGAGGCTGTCCTTGTTCCAATGTAAGTTTTTCACTCCTTTGTCAAAGATTAGTTGACTATGTATGGCTTTATTTCAGGGAATTCAGTTCTGTTGCATTGGACTGATTGTCTGGTTTTGTACCAGTACCAAGCTGTTTTAATTATTATGGCTTGTAGTATAGTTTGAAGTCTGGAATAGTAATACCCCCATTCTCTCTTTTTCTGGTCAGGAGGTTTTTCAATATTCAAGGTCTTCTTTCATTCCATATGAATTTCTGTAATTTTTGTTCTATCTTTTTGAAGGATGTCATTGTAATTTTTATAGGGATTCCACTGAATCTGTAGATTGCTTTTGGTAGGATGGTCATTTTGATGATGTTAATTCTTCCAACCCATGAGCAGGGAATGTCTTTCAATTTCCTTGTGTCTTCTTCTATCTCTTTTAGCAGCATTTTGAAGTTTTCTTTGCATAGATCTTTCATGTGTTTAAGAGGAAGTGTCATAGCATTACAGGCTCATATCAAAAAGCAAGAAAAAACCAAAGAAATAACCTTTGAAAAAGGTTCTTCAAAAAAATTAATAAAATTGATAAACCCCTTGCAAACCTCACAAAGAATTGAGGACATTTGAATAAGTAGGATTACAAAGGAAAGAGGAGAAATTGCAACAGATACATCAGAAATCCAAAGGATAATCAGAGATTACTATGAACACCTATATGCAAACAAATACAACAACCTAGATAAGATGGACAGATTCTTGGAAAGATACAACTACCCAAAACTAAACAAAGAAGAAGTAGAGAACTTTAAACAAACCAATTACAAGTAGTGAAACTGAAACAGTCATCAAAACTCTACCTAAAAACAAAAGCCCAGGACCAGATGACTTCACAAACAAATTCTACCAGACATTCAAAGGGGAAATAATGCCTTCAAACTTTTTCCAAAAATTGAGAAAGAAGGAAAACTGCAAAACACATTCTATGAAGCAAACATACTAAATACTAAAACCAAAACACACTCATACTAAAACCAAATAAAGACAGCATGAAGAAAGAAAACTACAGACCAATTTCCCTAATGAACACAGACGGAAAAATTTTAAATAAAATCCTGGCAAATTGAATCCAATGTTGTATAAAAAGCATTATTCACCATGACCAAGTGGGATTTACCCCTGGGGCACAGGGATGGGTCAACATTTGAAAATAAATTAATATAATCTACCATATCAACAAGGAGAAAACCAAAAACCATATGGTCATATCAATAGATGCAGAGAAAGCATTTGATAAAGTTCAACACCCATTTATGATAAAAGCTATTAAAAATTTGGAGATAAAAGGAACATATCTCAACATAATAAAAGCCATCAGTGACAAATCTACAGCAAACATCATCTTAAACAGGGAAAAACTAAAATCATTCCGAATAAGATGTGGAACCAGGCAAGGATGCCCACTCTCTCCACTCCTTTTTAACATTATACTAGAAATTCTAGCAAGGGCAATAAGACAAGAGAAAGACATAAAAGGAGTACAAATAAGGAAAGGAGAACTAAAGTTCTCATTATATAGAGATGATATGATTCTTTTTGTAGAATATTCCAAAAAAAAATCCACAGAAAAATTTCTTGAAACAATAAACCAGCTCAGTAACGTAGCCAGTTACAAAATCAACACACAGAAGATGGTAGCTTTCCTATACACAAAAAGTCAAGCAGCAGAAGAAGAAATTTTAAAAAAACCATCCCCCACACACACAAAAAATAATACCTGGGGATAAACCTAACAAAACATGTGAAAGATCTATACAAAGAATACCACTTTTTTTTAAGCCAGCCCTTCAATATTGCAATGATCTGACACTAACTTTTACATTAGAAAAGATTTGAAGCTGAGGCTGAGGATTGCTTGAGTCTGTGGTACCCCAGGTAGCGTGAGCCTGCGCTTCCACAGGCAAAATAATGAGACCTAGTCTCAAAAAAAAAAAGAAAAAAAAATTTTTCAGGCAGGAAATGATTTATATTTTAACAGCCTTCTGATTTTCTTTCTTGGACTATAACTGGAATAGTAAACTTGCTAGTAAGTATTTACAATATCATGTCTTCATTTCTTTTACTAACCCATCTTCTTCCTGCTTTTCTGCATGTAGGCCTTGTTGATATAAATATGAGCAGCTGTTTGTTTTAAAAGAAGTTTAGATCAAACCACAAAAGTGGAATTGTTGTCCTCAAGGAATACTCAAATTAGCAGAAAGAGGTAAATTCAGTTTTCAGCTCAATTTTATGTAAGGGAAAAGAGAACCTATGTGCATAAAGTCAGTATTATTATTCCCATTTCTTCGTTTTTTTTCAGATATTTCCATTTTATTAAAATAAAGAAACTGAGATGTGGAATATCAGAGTTATTTAAGTTATTTAAGAGTTTATTTAATGGTCAGAGTTAAATATCTGAACTCAGAACTGCCTATCTCTAAAATCTCTGCTCAATTAACATGTTCATAAGATCTGTAATGCAAGATTTAAAAAAAAAATCCCACATAGATAAGAAAAGTAAGAACTATCAGAGCTGGAACTATCCAGACTGTCTTTGATTAAAGCCATACTGTTGTGCCTAATATAAAATTTAAAATAAAATAGATATTTATTGAGAAATTATTGTAGAGGAAGACAAGCTTTATTACCAGAACATACATAAATTGAGATCATACATTTCAGGCACCCACCTAAAGCTGGTCCTGATGTTGCAGTTCCAAAGTATTTCTCAAATGCATCATTTATTCCACTTTGGGAAGTGCCTGCATATACACATGGTATGAATACAGGGAAATAAAAGTATCAAGGTACATCTATGGAACATACAGACCATGAAGGTCAGGCACAGGTCAAAAAATATCACCTACCATAACTCTGCCTAAAAGGTGACCTTGAAAGGTTTAAAGAAAAGAAAAGATACAGAACATCAGAATCACTTTACATGTATAGTAGCTCCTCCAAACAGTAATTGTGTGATAGTCTTTCTTTAGTGTCAATTTTGTTTGTAATGTTGTGCAAATACCTAACTTAAGTTCTAATTTCTATGGCATCCATTTTAAAATGGCTGTTGCAAACATGACCTGTCATGGGGTTTGCTAAAAGCCAGACTATGCCCAACCCCTGATGACACTTTTGCCTTGGGGATCTCTGATTTACTTCTATGACTAGCCTCTGGCCTGTTTATTTCCTGCTCTTAAATTTAGAGAGAGAGATTGATAGGAGTGTGTGTGTATGCATATATATGTATATATTACATCATTGTATACCCCAAGGTTCTCCCATATTTTAAATCATAAAAAGAATGAATCTGTGAAATTCTGGTGCCCCCATCCACAACCTAAGCCCCACATTCTCTCTTTATCTCTCTTTTTCACACACACACACACACACACACACACACACACACACACACTTCCCAGCTACAAGAGTCCATAATCTGTCTTATCACCTAAGGGCTTTTAGGAATAAACATTATTTTTTTTATTTTGCTGCAAAATTTCCTGACACATATTTTGAGTCATAAGATACCTAAAATGATCAGGTCACGTATACTGCCAAGGGACACATTGCCCTCCACCATGCTTTTTTTTCTTAAAAACTCTTTCCACTTCAACTCTACTGGTAACCACTTTTTTTATATAACAGGCCTTCCTATGAGATTATATCTCCTTCATGTCTGTGTCCCTTCAGTCTCAGTCCCAAGTGTTTCTTGCAATCCAGTCTATCCATGCTTTATTTGTGTTTACAACTCACTTTGAACCTGCTTGGCATGTATAAGGATACTTGAGAGAAGACCTACCCTTTGAACAGGACATTTATATTGTCCTTCCAACTTCTCCCCACCTGAGTAATTTCCATACAAACTCTGGGACATGAAATCTGCAGTGACATTCTGGGGTTAATAATAGCATAGTTACCATAAAGTTGTTACTAGGGGGCTTATTTATGCTGTTATGAGTCCTAAAGCTCTTATTTCATTACTGCTTACTCAGAGCACAGGATCTGTTGGGAATGATAAAGGATCATCCTCATTATAAACTCAAATTTACCTCCCTCCTACCCATTACATCAACCTTTATTAGAGTAAGATATGACCACCAGCCAAGTTTACTTCCATTTAAGATGCAATGCCAAGCAAATCGCTGCTTGCTTTTCATTTATGTGTGAGATGAAAACTGGAAAGTATGTAATTTAGTGGATATATAACAACATAAATATCATGATTTTCCCTTAAGAAAATAATTTGCAGGCTGCCTATCAGTCATTCCCCCACTTCACATTCATATTCTCTTTCTCTCCCACCCTCATATAGGACTGAGAGAAAGAAAGAAGGAAAGAGACAGACTGACAGACTGACTGATGAAGGGACAGAAAGCCAAGGAATGTAGACAAGGGAGATATTCTGAAAGCAGCAGCTTGTGAAATGTCTAATAACATAAATCATACTGCAGCCCATGAAAGTTAAATGATGCTTAGTTATTGAAAAATGTACTTCTTTCCAGTATCTATCAAACTTTAATATTTTAAAATAAAATAAAGTGAAATAACACTGGGCTTGGATATTAAATAATAAATATTAGCCTTTTCCTGTCTTACCTTTCACCTAGAAATCTTGAAATTTTCAGAGCTTAACTACATTTGCGCTATGACAGCTGGGTGATCAGAACATTACTGTCTCCTTCTGTATTTGCTATAAAGATTCCCTAGCTATTATAAATAGTGCTGCAATAAACATCCAAGTACAGGTGTCCTTTAGAATTAGTGCTTTTTTTTTATCCTTTGGGTACAGAAACAACCCAAATGTCCCCAAACAGACAAATGGATCAAAAAGTTGTGGTATATGTACACAATGGAATATTACTCATCAAACAAAAAGAAAAGTTTGATGCATTTGTGATAACATGGATGGACCTAGAAGGAATCATATCAGCAGAAATAAGTCAGAGAAAAAGAAATACTAGATTATCTCACTTATATGAGGGAGATAGGGAAAAGAAACAAACCAAAAGGATAAGGAAAATTTAAAACTAAATGTTAGCAGAATGAAAGCATAGAACTAAAGGGAGTAGGGGGGGTAAAATTGGGGGGAAGGGATGGGCACAAGAGAGTAAGATTAAGATGATGCTTCACAGGTGATAAACTGGTGGGAGAACCTCAGCATAAACAATGATTTTATATATATATATATATATATATATATATATATATATATATATATATATATATATATATATGTGTGTGTGTGTGTGTGTGTGTGTGTGTGTGTGCGTGTGTGTGTGTGTGTGTGTGTGCAGTCAATTAAAAAATAAAATTAAAATAAAAAGATTCCCTAGCACCCAATATAGTACATCAATAAGACTGATAATCCTTCTAGGTCTCTCACTGTGGAATGACACAGCAAGAGGGTCAAACAAATACTGGAAAGCCAGGGTGAAGACCCAGAGGGAAATGAGAAAAACCCACAAAAGCCATCTTCCAGGAGATGTCTACAAACCTTGAGGAAAGCTTGCTAACAGCACATTAAATCTCTGAGGCAAACATCAGAGCTAATGACATGTAATTCTCGAGATGTGTGCTTGCCAGGAGAGCCAGGTAAATGAGGTGTGAGGCCAAGCAGAAGGGATCTGCATGGTTTTTTGAGGCAAAGGGCCAATGAAGAGAAAAACAGTCTTAGAATCTTCCTTTCTGGCAATGCTTCTGGTGAGTGAAGTCAGGAGAATTAAACAAAGACTGAACATGCCTGGCATGCATCTCCACTTCATTCCCTTTGGTTAACAAACCATTTTTCCAGTTTTAATCACATTAGAATAGGGAAGTCTGTCTCATCCTTGATTCCAGCAATTGACATGAGTAAGATTCAGAAACCACCCATTAGAGAATCACATCTGTGGGGTGGAGGGTTAGAGATGTGACCAATGCCGGACAACCTCACACATAGATTTGTTTAATAGACCATATTGACCACCACTGAGACACAGAAAAATTGTATTTCTGGTTTGAAATGACAAGATATAAACCCTGAGCTGCAGGGACCACCGTAGTATGGGGGCTATTTCTATAATGAAGCCAAAACAGAATGTAGAATAGAAAGATGGAGAGAAACCATTTTATTTAATTTTTTTCTAATTTTTATCATTTATTTTATTTCACATTGTTGTCTACCCTGGGGTTCTCCCACCACTTAATCACCCATGAACCATTGTCTTAGTCTTTTGTATCCCTCTCACTTCTTATTTCTCCCCTCCCCCTCTCATGCTCTATGCTTCTCAAGGCTTACTTGAACCTTTGAATCCAGTCTTGACCTAAACTTTTTAAATTTGATAAGCCAATACATCTACTTTTGGCTCAAATCAGCATGTGTTATTTTTCTTTCATTTTCAACCACACGAGTCCATACTTTTGAAAATCACTTAGGAACTTCCTTCCCATCAATACTTGAATCACAAAGCGACTGCTTCTCCCTTCATATATATTTATGTGGTAGGTGCATAGCATCTATTTTAAAAGTATACTGTATTTCATACAGTATGAGATCAGAAAACCCCTCTTCTTCTAAATTACCTGAAATTATTTACTTTATTCCCCAGCATATCCACACTCTACATTCTTATCATGTTCTCCCAGAATCTCTAACTGTCTCTGACCTCCACCTGCCTTCGTCAGGATTAAATTTCCTACCCTCACATTCTGATGCCTAGACTTAATTGAACTTATTACTGATCTACTTTTCCCAACAACTAAGGCTTACCTCTTCCTGCAAAACAAGCCTGATAACCTGCAGTCTGGAAAATGACCCCTGCTAAATTCAAGTTCCTTAATCTCAAACTTTTCTTCTCACAGATGACACTGCATCTTGCCATATTCACAGATAAATACCTTTCTCAGTGGAACAAATAGCCCACCTTCCTAACAGGCAAGACCTGGTAAAGACTTTGCGCAACAGCAATGAATGTTAAAAAGGCACTTATTTATATTTCCTGAAAATGACAAGCATCTCCTTTGAAAAATAACTCAGTAGCCACAAACAGGACTTTTTAAATAAATTTAATTTTAAAGACTCTCAAAGAGTATGTTGTCTGCAATAGGAGAAAGTCCAACCCCACAGGCTGAAAGTTACCTTGCTCATAGTGCAAACACATGCACTCCAAGGGAACAATAAGTCTGGGCTTGGAAGCTGGTCAGGGAGGTCTCATGTGGAAAAGGAAGGTGTCTTTTGTTGACCTCTTTCAGCACTTAAATCTAGGGTACTTTCACCCTCACCCACAGGTTTAATCTAGACTGGATTCAGGATCCAGTGTTCTTGGTAGGCAGTTTTTATGACCTCCTTGAAATCTGTTCACATAGCACCAAGTCAGTTTCATTCAGTCAGAATCTGAAGGATCTACTGTTGCCAACTGATAGTAAAACTCCAATAACAATTTTAACTTTATTAGAGGCACAAAATTAAATCCCAAATGTCACAGGACTCATGGATAAGGGGTCACTAACCTTAGGATAAATCTAGTCTACTGCCCAGTATCCAAATTACAACTAGTTGACTTGATGCCTAGTGCCTGTGGACTCTTTCAATTCTTCATAGGTTTTTCAAAAGTTATTGGAATCAGAGATGCAGATTAGACTTGGGCAGACTACCACATACCTGCCAACTCTAGGTCATTCACCATATTGCCTTAGGACCTTGTTTGGGAACAGAATCACAGGGTCATACCTCACCTTTGGCTCCAAGGATGACTGCTGACTGGAGAGGATAGTGTCAGCACAGAAATGTTGTAATCATTGTCACTGGCAAAGGGTGAAAGGGATATTATATGTGCTTGGGTGCAAACACAAGGAAAATATAAAGCAAAGGCTTTCATTCAGGTCATTAATGATAGAGTACAATCCAGGAGGAAGAGGACAGAGACTTAAAGTCAACTTAAAGAGGTGTAATTTGTCAAATTTCCTCCATGCTTGTTGGTCAAAGATGATGCATTTACGTGGGGCATAAAATGAGACTGTCATTTTCACCCAATGAGCAAGTAGCAAAATCAAAAATTTTAAGGGGTGCTATTATCACAGTAACCTGTATAAAAGGTACACCAGAAAGATACAAAATAAGTGCTTGAGACAAAATATTGCCCACATTTTAGAATTTCATTTTGTCATAGTCAATGCTGGTTGTTTTCTCAAAATATATTAAATCTCATCTTTTATAGGAACTGTGTACAACTACTGTGACTTTCTCAGAAATTATGGGCACAGAGTCTAATAATTTAGTCCAAATGCAAATCTAATATCTGGCTTTAGAATCCACGCCATTCAAGCTTAAAACACTGCTACAACTCAGTTAACAATGACATAAAATTAGTAATGCTGTGTGCTAATAAATCAGGAGTAAAAAATGGTATTCCCTATAAAAAGGATATTAGCTTAATACATAGTTATTCTTCTTTTCTGGAAATGCATGGCTCCCACAGGATTTTGAGGAGTTGCACAATAACAATAAAGTAGAAATTAATAAATGTGGAGGTACGGAGGTAATCTATAATGGATTTTAAATTTGTGACTTTGTTGTTCATACATTTTCAATGAACTTGCAAAGTTTTAGAACTTTCAGTTTAAGAGGCAATAGTTTTATTCCTTTTAGCTATAGTGGAGTAATTTTCTTATCTATTATTAGAATGGCTTAATACTTTCATTAATTCATGCATCATAAAGCAGGGAATGATTTTTATACCTACTCTAATCTGTCTTTTTACTTGTTCAAGAAAACAAATCAGCTATTTTTTGCTGATTCCAAACATCGAATAAAAGCTAGAATATGCATGACCTATTGCACTCACATGGTAGAATTTATAGAGAGAGGTACTATTATTATTTCTTCCTTGGCATGAAGAGGATTTTTGCAACAGGCAGCAGGAATGCTTATCTATATGTGTATGCTGAATTATAAAGACGTCTGCCATTGTGAGTCATTGAAGTAACCGTTAAGACATTTTAATTTACTCATTAATTCTATAGGAAACTTCTAGAGGTGTTTGTTTCACTTCTGGCCCCTTGATGTTTAGGAAAAGTTAGATCTTTACTGAATAGCTGCACAGTATCTGAAATCAGCAGATCAAGATGCCAGAGAGAAAGTTTTAGGTCCAGTTTTAATATATTTAGCCAGTGCATTTTTTCTGTTTCCTAAAATAAGCACTTGAATGCATACAAAATGTGCCACAGGAAGGGAAGAGACACTTTAAGTGCTATACTAATAACTGCAAATCTCTAAGTAAATAAGCTCCATTGGAAATTTCTTATCTTAGGTGTTTTCTAAGAATGCTATAGTATAAAATGTGATCAAACATAAGACTGAGGAATTGGCAGTCCAACTAGACTTAAAATGATGAAACTCAGAAGACTAAAATGCACTGTGTGATAGAAATCTTGTGGTTCCTTCCTTAACAACAACAACAAAATGGAGAAATAAAGTCTTTATTGTTATGAGGAATAGTGTGTCCCTAACACTAAGAACTCAGGGTTGAGACATGGAAAAGAGCATAGGGAAGAGAAATCTAAGGTAATTAAAATACGCATGGCAAGGATGGAAAATAAAGAACACAAATGTCATCACTCCATACTCTCATGCCTGGTAGAAATCACCAATTTATGATGCAACTCTTATTTTCTGAATGTTAAGAAAGATGCAACTCTTATTTTCTGAATGTTAAGAAAGATGCAACTCTTATTTTCTGAATGTTAAGAAAGTCACAAAATTCTTATCAAGAAAATTCTTTATGTAACCACACCCAAAATTTCCAGTACTCTCTAATGTGTCATTTCTGACAATCTGAACCATAATCAGTGTGTCTGAAGTTTTCTAAATACATATACCATAATCCATTGGGACATTTTCAGTGAAAGGACTATTCCAATGAGTCTCCTGGATTCCTTCTATTTTTAGAACACTTCTTTTCTAAACCCTCATTTATCACTTTGTCTTGAGAGGCAGTACTTTGAGAATTTCCAAAGAAATTCCAAAGAAATATTACCTATGATTTTATAAAAACATTTTAGTTTAATTACTATTTCTAATACCGTAGTGCTGTAAGGTAAATGATACAGGTGTGAATTTTTCCATTCTGAAAAATTCAGTGTAACGAGAGAAGAGTGGTTTCAGTTTCTTATTTTCAGTGAGAACAGTAAGATAAAAAGTTGAAACTTCAATTTCAACATTTGGGTTTTATTAAATTTACATATTGGGGGATCTGTAGCTAATTTTTAAAATGTTAACAAGTATAGGACTTTAAAGTTCTTCAAACAAGTCATTTATAAAGTATCTTCCAAAAATAGCACCCATAGATCCTGTGTGGTTAACTTCAGAATGGATATTCCTAGTTTTCTTGAGGGTTTCAACCTATTCTTTAAGAGCTAAAAACCATCTAGCTTTATCTATCACTTCTGCCTTAATAATTAATTAATAATATACCTAAACTCCAAGAGCAGAGCACCTAGAATTTCAACAATGATATGCCCTGGAAGAGGAGATTAGCTCCTGAGCCTCCAGGTATTTGTTTTGCACTTAAAATTATTTGATTTTTTTTTTAGCTAATGATGCTATTGCACCAGGAAATGACCAGGCTTTACTAAATACACAGGCAAATGTTTAACTCTACCATCTTCAGGTGCATTTCATGATATTAAAATGTGCCATTGATGGTCACACTGTAAGCAAATAATCTTGGAAAAGCCCTGTGGTCAAAATTAATAAATTGCCCTCTGTCCTCCAAGAGACTGGTTCTTCCTGAAATGAGTGCAAAAAATTTAATAGAATATAGCAATTTAAGATATTCTTCAGGGAAGGAAAATAGCCCAAAAGAAAAAAAAAATCTATAAATCTAGAAGAGGGATGACAATACTTTTTCTATATTGAAAGACTCCTCTGGTCACAATGGAAAGAGGCTTATAATAATGTAGATACATGCCTGCTCTCTCATTAGAGTTCATCTTTTAAAACAAATCATAAACACTTGCTCTAGTATAACATGAGGAGTAACTGACTGACTACAGCTCCATTAAGGCAAAACATTGCATTGATTGGAAGGAACATTTCAGTGAGCTGCCTGAAGTCTGGAGTTAATCTTCCAAAAGTTAAAACTTAATTTCAAGGTCAGTGTGACTGGATTATTGAAGGACCTTTGATCTTCTAAGAGGGGATTTTTGATATGGAGGTGAGTTCCTAAAAGAGTGGAGCTGGGCAAGGAGAAGATAGAGAAGACTAGAAGAAGAATTGTCAAGAAGAGAACTGGAGGAGGCACAGGGAGCAGAGAGGTGTGTGAAGAAGCTGCTCTTGCTTCTTGGGCTTGAGCTTGCACCAGGGACTTGAGGAACATGGGAGGAGACACTTGAAAGAGACAGAGACAGCTGTCTCTCAGGGTGAGAGACCTGTGGGAAGATTGACAATGGCAATTTTTATCTTACCTTGGGATATGATTTTGCTCTTTTCTTCCAAACTTATTTGACCCCTTTGGCCCTTTTGCTTATGGGTCCTGGCTAAAACTTAAACTTGTAGTAATCTTTTGGACCTTGGCAGTCCTGCGTTATGTGGGCCACCCTGTTTGGCTCACATTAACCCACAGGGGATGGGTAACTTTGCTTGTTTTATGTAGAAATCACTTTTTCTATTCCTTCTCTTCTTGATTGTACACTAGTTGTTTTGGTTTCTAGTTCAGCTTTAAGAGCCAGATTTTATGTACTTAAATTTGTCTTACAACTAGTGTACAATGGCAGTACCCAATGTTAACAGACAGGTTTGGGGTTCCCAGTGTGCCCCTCATTCTTTCCACTATCAAAATGAATAAATAAATAAGAACACAAAGAAACAATGTCTGATTAAAGATGCAACTTCCATTTACTCTCTACAAATGCTCTGCTAAAAGGATCCTTTTGTATACTCAATTCAGCAATTTGAAAGTATGGTTCATGACCTGAAATCATTTATTTTCAGTCACTCATTCATTCATTCATTCATTCATTCATTCATTCATTCAGTCAGTCAGTCAGTCAGTCAGTCAACCAATCAGTCAGTTGATTGAATCATTTATTATTCCAAAGCTATTTGTGAGTTCCAACTATACATGAATCGCTGTGGAAGATTTTAGCAATACACATATAAATCAAACTCAAAACAGAAAGAGAAATAAAAAATAAACAGTTACCTTACCATGTAGTGAAAGTCAGGATGGGCTCACAGAGGATTCTTTGGTTACTTTACATGGAACATCAACTATTCTGAAAAGACTGTAATCAGGGAGTTCCTTCAATAATTGAATTTACCAAGCATGATAGAATGCCAGTATTTCCTGGAAAAAAGAGACTGAAAATCTTGTTAAATGCAAATCCCACGGCCCCAATAAGATGTGTCAGAATCTCTGAAATTAGGTCTGAGTAACCTACACTTTAACCAGGAAATCAGTCAACCCACAGTGCCCAGTGAAGGTTAAGAACTGCTTCTGTAGATTAACTGACATCCACTTGGAGACCTGGATAGCTGATACAAGGCAGGAGCCAACAGCAGTGGTGGTGGTCTCACTGAAATAGTTCAGTCAGCCAAGAGAGTGAAGGATGCTCCAATAATACCCTAGGGTGGGGAACCCTGAGGAAGAATGTAAGCCAGGGTTGAAGGGAGCCTGCACTCCAGTCTCCCTAAAATTGTTTTAACCTCTAAGGAGAACTGGTCCAGTCTCCTCTAGCCTCTGAGAAAAGCTGTTGTAGCCTCTAAGGCAACTGCCCTGAGGGAGAAGAAAAGGCCTTTGTTCCTGGCCTCAGAAGAAGAAAGGGGGACCAGCATCCAGAAGTCCACTGCCAAGGAAGAGAAACTGAGAGCTTTGTAGAGACTGGGTCTCTGGTCCTGTCTCTGACATTGCCTCATGGAAGCACCAATAGCCCTGGGCCTGGTGTCTCTAGGAGCTGTTTCTTGGTGGTGCCCTCCTCGTGAACACTCATGAGCATGGCTGCTGTCCAGCACTCCTGGTGACAGTGACTGGCACTCTGGTAACCTGTCTGATGGACTCTAATGGGGTGAGATAGCTGGCCCTTTGTGGTTCCATTAAGGTCTTTGTTTTCCCTTATAAAATAAATCTCAGGACTGAGGTCTCCTGTATTTATGCCCATGAGGGTGGAAGAACCCACCTGTATAGGGCATTGTCCCTTGATTCAGCTATACCCTTGATAATTGCATTTGTCTCCTTGATGATATCTGTGCTCTGTTTGTACTCTGTTTCATAGCCAATATGATTTAATTGAACTCTTATTTCTTCTTCAATGCACATGTCTTAAGTAGATATCAGTTTGAAAATGTGATTCAGGGGGAGAATTTCCTAAAATTAGCATTGATTCAAATGCAAATAATTAAAAAAACAAACAAAAACTACTGTTAGTACTAAATTCCTTATAACCTCCTTTACAACTGATGAAAAGTTATTGGTTTCTACTTCAGCCTTAAGAGCCAGATTTTATGTACTTAAATTTGAGCTCCCACCTCTTATTTTCTGCATAGCCTGAAGCAAATAATCTGATCACTCTCTCTTTCCCCCTTCCTCTTTCTCTCTCTCTCCCCTTTCATATGTAAAAGAGAGCTTTTAGGTGATGCCTGACTTCAGTAAAAATGTGAGAACAAAATTATGTGTGTACAGATATGTAGAGATAAAACATTGCAATAAACATTATAGATGGTAACTTTTCATCTTAGTCTCTTAATTGCTTCTCTTGGCCTAACCTAGACTCACCACCTTTCACTTCCTTATACATGATTTCCCTGCTGTTTTTTTCTGATGGAACACATTGGATGATTTCCTGGAGACACCAAAACAACAGAGATACCTGATCTCATCAGGATTATTATCGTCATCTGATACCCTGAAGAGAGAGATTTGTTTCCCTTAGGATTTTGGTCTCATCCTGAAATAGTATAGCTTTTTGGAGGAAAGTCAATTTGTCCTGAGGATAAAAGAAATCTAGAAATCTAATATTTCAATTTCTATCTCTTCAGATCACCAAATAATTCTCCTCCCTTTTCAATAGCACATGCCCTAATCCTTCAAAGTGAGCTATGGGAAGTAAGGATTTCACTGAGAAAGTTAACATTTACATTCCCCACTTACTTCAAAGTGGTGCAATGCATCTCTGGTCTCTTCATTAGGGAACCAACTGAAGCCTCTGGTTTTAGAAACTCCTCATTACTTCATGATTCATTCTTCTGATAATGTGCCTGTAATGGGGTTTGGAAAAATTGCATCTCATTACTTTAAAATTTTATACAATCCTAGTGCAATTAAATGAACCTTAAAAATAATACAAATTGAATATTTAAATCCTGACTATGAAAATTTTAGATGCATTTTTAAAATAGATCATTACCTTAGAAAGTAAAACTTCTTGATTAGTTAGTGAGATGAATTTTTAAAGCTATGTTTAAAGGTGATTCACTCATGTGTATTTCGTAATAATTATAAGTTTTGTGCTATCAATATAAGTAATTTATCACATATGTTTTGCAAATATTTTCTCCTAGTCTATGACTTGAGTTTCAAAAACATCTGTAGTAAAGCAAAAGATTTAAATTTTAATAAAGTCTTATAGTGTCTGTCCTATGTAATCTTGATTTAATGCAGGATTTTCAACTATGCTTTTCTAGAATTTTAATAACTTGTTTATTTATATTTAGGGTTAGCATCCATTTTAGGTTAAAGTGAATAAAATATTTGAAATGACATGTCACCAAAGGAAAAAATGCAACTGGAAAAAAAGTGCAGGAAAGGATATATAAGGATATATAACAACAATATCATTTGTTAATTGGGAAATCAAGCGGAAACCACAATGAGATACTCCTATAGACTAAAATTCAAAAGTCTAATAATATCAAGTATTGATGAAAATACAGAGTAAGTGAAACTGTCATGCGTTGGTGATGGGGAGGCAAAATAGTACAATAAATTTGGAAAATGGTTTTTCAGTTTCCTATAAAATCACTGTATGATCCTGCAATTCCACTCCTAGGTAACTATACAAGAAAAAAAAATCCACATTGATACGCAAATGATAATAATACACCGGAAAGGACCCAAATGCCCTTCAACTTGTGAATGAATAAACAGCCCATGAAACATCCATAAAGCAGAACATTGCTCAGTAAAAAAAAAATAAATTAGCTCTAGGTGTATGCATAACATGATGAATCTCAAAGACTTTATGTTAAATGAGAAAAACTAGATATGATGATTGCATATTACGTGATTCCATTTATATGAAATCCTAGGGAAGATAAAATTACAGTGAGAACCCAGAAGTAGCTTCCTGCAGCTGGGAATGGAAGGATGGCAAGGCAACTTCTTGTCTTTTGAAGTCATAGAAAGCACTTCAGTGACAGGGTAAAGTTGAACTAAAAGTAAGACTCCATGTATTGATAAAGTTCCCCAGGGATGGGTAAGGAGATTATCAACACGGCTTCCCCATATATACTATTTTGTAAACTTGTCATGAAAATTCTAAGAACTCCATCAGTCTTTAATTGTGATTGACTGAAGTCATAGAGAGAAGGGACTTTCTTTGTTCCAAGTTGTGCCTATGAACCTGTTGTATGGTATGTTGATGCCCTGTCAATTCCTTGCTTCCACAGATCCCAGGTGCCCTTCTCCTTGTTGTTTTCATGTATAGTCATGGTCTTTGAAATTTATTTTTTCTGATGGTTCTTCCTTATTTTTCCAGTGTCCCTTCTTCTAGGTCTGTTTACCTATCTCGCCTGTCTTAGGGGGTAGTCTGTCCCTGTGCCTCAGGAGGTACAGGAATAGTCTTTGTCTTTACTGTAGCAGTAGTTACAAAACTGAACATACTTCTCAAAATACACTGATGTGTGTACTTAAAATTACTGATTTTCATTGTATGCAAATTACATGTTGAAAAACTGATTTTTAAAATGTAGTACAACTAACTTGTATTTAAATTGAAACCAGAGTGATTTACAGAATCTCATTTGTCCTCTCCCCCAAATTTCAATGTACATAGACATATTTTATGGCATTTATAATGTGCTGTAGGAATCATAGCAAAGCTTTTGGTGAATGTAAACCCTTTCAATTATAGCAAACCTTTCTTGTTTTAGCATAAATTGATTACAATCACCATGGGGACATAAGAACTTAGTTATCTAATTTATTTATTTTTTTTTAGTATTAAAATCATTCACTTTGCCTTCTAATGGCTTTAGCACTTTTCTCCATGGGAGTTTGAAGTAACATGAACTATTATTCTGTAATAAAATGTCAGAGGATCAACTCAAGTACAAGTGCTCAGAAAAAATAGTTTCTTATTGTTAAAATATGAGAGCAATGTGATCTTCATTAACATTATTACTGTTGATAGTTGTTTTTTAAACTACTTAAAGTCTATTTGGAAATAGGTGAAAGAAATGAGAACAAAGAGGACACCAGGGATTTTCAATGTGTAAAAGGTTCTCAAAACATATAAAATTGTTCTTTGGTAGGATGGCCATTTTGATGATGTTAATTCTTCCCATCCATGAGCAAGGAATGTCTTTCCATTTCCTTGTGTCTTCTTCTATCTCTTTTAGTAGCATTTTAAAGTTTTCTTTGTATAGTTCTTTTATGTGTTTTGTTAGGTTTATTCCCAGGTATTTAATTGCTTTTGGTGCGATGGTAAATGGGATAACTTTTTAAAATTTCTTCTGCTGCTGCTTGTTTTTTTTGCGTATAGGAAGGCT
Source organism: Uropsilus gracilis (assembly GCA_004024945.1). Classification (NCBI taxonomy): domain Eukaryota; kingdom Metazoa; phylum Chordata; class Mammalia; order Eulipotyphla; family Talpidae; genus Uropsilus; species Uropsilus gracilis. Next base: position 64,907 of record PVHY01003891.1, read on the forward strand.
ACTGATTTCTGTGTGTTGATTTTGCAGCTGGCAGCCTTACTGAACTGTTTATTATTTAAAGAAGTTTTCCTGTGGATTTTTTGGGTTCTCTACATATAGAATCATATCATCTGCATATAATGATAGTTTCAGTTCCTCTTTTCCTATTTGCATCCCTTTTATATCTTTCTCTTGCCTTATTTCCCTGGCTAGGACTTCCAATACAATGTTAAAAAGTAATGGAGAGAGTGGGCATCCTTGCCTAGTTCCAGATCTTAACTGGAATGATTTTAGATTTTCCCCATTTAAGATGATGTTTGCTCTGGGAATCTATCCAAAGGAGACTCAATGTGGGTACAAAAGAACACCTGTGCTCAGATGTTTATTGCAGCACTATTTATAATTGCAAGGACATGGAAACAACTCAAATGGCCCAGAACAGATGAGTGGATGAAAAAGATGTGGTATATATACACAATGGAGTATTACTCATCAATTAAAAATGACAAATTTGATGAATTAATGGACACCTGGATGTATCTAGAAGAAATCATTCTAGCAGAAACGAGCCAGATAGAAAGAGACAGAAACCAAATGGTTTCACTACTTTATGGTCAACCAAATGAAACTACACAAGGGGAGAGTGGGGACCAGCTGGAGTGAGTAGGGAGGAGAGGTGGTGGGTGACCCCCAGGGACTGAAATGATGTGAAATATACATAAATAAATTATTTTTTAAAATGTTCTTTGGGATTATGAAATAATAAATGTTCATAATCAAATTTTGAATTTGAAACTTTAAAAAATAAAACATAAAAACTTTAAAAAATATATGAATATAACATTAGGAACTCAAGAACTTTCTCTGACCTATTTTGTTTATTAGAATAAAATAATGAGCATTGAAATATTTAAGTATCACAAGACTATCCTGCAAAAATGCCTAAAAAAAGCAAACTCCATATATACCATGCTTTCTAATCCATTTGTCTGTTTTGGGTCTTTTGAGTTATTTCCATATCCTGGCTATTTTAAATAATGCTTCAATAATCTTTGGAGTACAGATTTCATTTTGAATTAGTGTTTTTGAAACTTTTGGGTTTATTTACAGAATGGAATATCCTTCATCAAACAAAAAAGAAACATGTCATTTGTAGTAACACAGATGAAGTTGGAAGGAATTACATTAATTGAAATTAGCTAAAAGAAAAAGAACAGGATGGTCTCAAACAAAAGAACAAGAAATAGTAATAACTAATAAGTAGACCATAGAAACGAGATATTCAGCAAAGAGGGAAAAATAGGAATGTGAAACCGGAGGTAGAAAATGAGGAAAAATGGTGATGGGTGACTGGTGCTATAGTGGGCAGAGAAATATGGAGACTATAGCAGTATAGAGAAAATAATAATACAAACACTTTAAATGAAAAAAGAAAGAGAAATTTGGTGAGAACTAAAAGGCACCATAGCAACTTGCATATAACAACCATCAAACATGAGGAACACGACAGGATGTCAGTTAAGGAGAGACAAGATTAGAGCAATCAGAGGCATCTCATGGCATAGAGGGTTTAAACTTGGTTTTGCTGAACTGTTAGCATTTGGATGAATCAAAGAGAAAGTTGGGAGAGAACCTGAAAGAAGACTGAGTAGGATACAGTGAAGAACACCTAGGAATGAATCTGGTGGTCGTTTCCATTGTGTGAAGCAATGCCTCCAGGTCCCCAAACCAGGGAATGGGGGCTTGAATGAGAGAATCTAACTCTCAATGGATATAATGGGAAATACACACACACATACACACACACGTGCGCGCGCGCACATACACACACACACACACCATGGACCTTATTGGTTGAAAGCAGCAGATTTTGAAAAAAAATTCTACAATCCAGATTTTTCAGAACTAGCTGACATGCAAATCTAAGTCCAAAGAGTCTTATGAGTGTTCATCAAAGTGAATAAAAGGAAAGCAAGACATAGCACATTATTTGTTGCATTTCAGAATGGTGGGGATAGATAAAACACCCCACAGACGTTGAGACAGGTAGAGAATCACAAACCAGGGGCATGTAATCTGTCAATATTGAATATAAAAAAAATATAGTCACATCTTCAAAAGTTAGGCAAAAAAAAATTTCAGCTTGGAGTTAGATACTCTGTCAAGCCTTTATTAAATACGAAGAAAGTATTTAGAATCACAATCATTCTTTTTGTAATTTTGCTTTGTTTCATTTTTACTTTATGCTTCTATGCATCATTCTCAAGAAGTTATTAAGGAAAAATCCCATGATATGAGGTAAGTCAACAAACTCAAAAAAGAAAGGAAAGTACCCCACATTCAGAATATAAGGGCTATATAGCAGATTAGAAAAGCAATTGGTAGAGATTATAGTATTTAGATGGAGAAAGGTAGCTTTAAGAGAGGGATCAGAGGAAATAAAAATTGAATCGATTTTTAGAAATGTTTGAGCCAGTGGAACATATATTATCAGCCATATAATGGTAACGACAGAAATAATTTATAATTATATGTGTCCTTCACACAGGAATAGGCCATTTAGTTGGTTTCAACAGTACATTGCTCTTCCAAGACTAAGACTGTGGCTCCCACTGTGAGGATGGCAGGCAGCAGATGCATTGCAAGGACAAGGGAAGATGCTCTCAAACTGTTTAGCCTTTCAGTCTGGTATGAGGACTAACAGGCAGTCACATCCTCTCAGTGACCTCCCTCAACAGTCTTCCCACACTGTCAAACACCTCCATTTTATAGATAATGAAACTAGAGATAAATGGAATTGAATGCTGGGAGGCAAGAGGCTTGAGATCACTTGAATTACGAGTTCGAGTCTACCCTGGGCAATATAGCAAGACCTGGTCTCAAAAAAAGCAGCCAGTTGCCGTGGCAGGTGCCTGTAATTCCAGCTACCTGGAAGGCTGAGGCTGGGGATCACTTGAGTCCACAGTCCCCCAGGCAACATAGCAAAACCTAGTCTCAATTTAAAAAAAAAGGAATTGAATGGATAAACAAGGTCACATGATGAATGGGGATTGAGTAAGAAATTAAGTCTCCTTTTAAACAGCCTTAAATTATTTCTTCTATATATTTCTTTAGCAGGAGTTCTGCAAGAGAGAGCAAATGCAAAAGATTGAGAGGAGGGGGGGAGAGGAGAACAAGACTATCTAATGAGACAGACAAAAAGATTGACCATTTGTGACAAGAAACCAGTCCTGAGAAGAGCTAAAAGCGGAACTCTGACTCCATGTTTTACACTTCACTCTCTGGCTGCCTTTTAATGGAAGGTGAATGAGGCTACTTCAGTGGTTGGAAAACTATTTTCTCTAATGGACCAAATAAATGAATATACTTTCATACTAAATATGCTCCCTGTTTCTTGTTTGGTTTGTTTCTTTGCTTGTGTGTTTATAACCCAAAAATGTAAACATTATTTTGAGTGCAAAGGTGTTGTGAAGCTAGGCCACCAATCAGAATCAGCTTTCATATTGCAACTTCTTCACTATTGGGCTATAGATCAGCAGGTAGGATAATAAATCTTTGAGAGACAGAAGGCTTTGAATAGGAAAGCAAATTCCAAACACAGTGTAAATATGTTATTCTATAGTGAGCAAAAAATAATTTAAGGACATCTGAGCTATTAAACATTCCTTTCAATTATGTTAGAAGGAAAAGAAAAACAACCACCATCAAAGAAAACAGACAACCTTGGGTCAATTATGGGCCAACCACATATGATCATCTGGATTTGAAGAGTTTATGCATAATTACATTGCTATTGGACTATGTGATACCAATGAATGCCAAAACACAGCGATTATAAAGTAATTATAATTAGATAATGAATGTAATGGGCAAAAAGGAGATGAAGAAAATAATATGTATAATTCAGCAATGTAAATGTTGTTTACTGAATAATTAATCAAAAACACAAAAAAATGCTGGGGATCTTAGGAAATCATCACAATGTCACCTTTCATGACAGAAGAAGGATGAGTGCATCCTTATGAGGGGTGATTTCTCTGCTCAGTGCAAAGGGAAAATCAGTGAACAGATTAAAATCACATCTATCCCATTTAGGCATTTTTGCAATGCTGCTGAATATACTGATTCTTGTGGGCATTGCTTAGAGACAGAAGATAATAGACAGGTATTTAGATATACCGATTAATGCTATGTGCTACTTTCCATATGTTAATCAAACACCACAGGGAAAGTTACTCGGTAGGTATTGGATCTCCCTCTTGGGAGTTGGAAAACTGAGACTCACAGAGCAAGTATTCAAGGTTTCATAGGGAGAGAGTGGTGGAGTCAATCTCTTTTTTATTGATTAAACTTTTTTTTTATTTTCTGACATTAGTGTTCATTTTCTTTTACAACATTTTTTCTTCCCCTCAGGTGCAGTCCCTGTAAATCTCCCACCATCATGTCACCCAAGAACAGAATTTAGTCCCCAGTGTTCTTGCTTCCTCTGTGTTGACTCCTCTTGCTCTCGCTCCCCTGTGGTCTGCCTCAGGTCTATGGTCTGCCTGAAAGTTCTGTCTCTCTTTTCTTTTTTGAACCTTTGCTTAGTTTCCCTATATGCTTCCCATAAATGAAACCATCCAACAGTCTTCTTAATCCCTCTAGCAGTAGAGTCAGGATTGGATGGTGGGTTACACTAATACACAAGCTCTTGCTCTTTCACCAATCTTTGCACTCTTTTGGTTTACCTCCCACCTCTGGAAATGCAAGAACTTGCCAGGTTCTACATCTTCTGAAGCTAATCCATCAGACTGACAGAAGAACCTGGAACAGGAACCCACCACACCCCCTGCCAGTCCTATTAGAAGTTCTGGAGATTTGGCTGGAGATGGTTTGGAAGGAGGATGTCCGAGGAGCAGATGTGGATGGGCAAAAGGAGCCAGATGGCTTTACTTGTTCTGGGATTTACTGATTTCCATTTAAAGGTCTGCACAGGTGGAATTATCCCCTGTTCTGCTCTTCATGGCTGATATGGTCTGTGCCTGCTGCTGCTGCTATCAGACACTTCTTTCAACAAGTCATCACTGGATTCTTCATGGAGTCTTCAGCATCTCTGATGGATTTTAATTTTGTATTTAAATAGAATTGTCTATTCTGTGTGTGTTTCATGTATGAGAAGCCCAGAGCCCCAGAGCCAAGCAAAGTAGACAAACAGCATCTACTTGCTACTTCCTCAGTATCATGGCATGCTTATTAAAACTGAAGTTTAGGATGGGGGAAATCGGCAGTAGGAAGCCATTCTTCAGCAAAGCCCAGAAGTAGCAGTGAAGAATACAAAAAGAGAGGCATGAAGGTTGTGCAGGCACATAGGGAAAGGACCAAGACAGAATTTTAAAACAGCAAGAACAACAGGCACTGTTCCTGTCAAGTCAAGGGTTGAACCCTTGAATATTGTTCCACGGTGAGAAGCAATACTAGTAACTACAAACACACCACAGCTTTGGTGTTGAATATATGCAGCTCATGAAAACAGTCTAATGGGCAAAAGTCAATTCATCTGCTTTCATGATCCAGATGTTTGAATTAGCACAGTGAATCCCTCATTCATTACGAGGGTGTGTGTGTGTTTCCCAGCTCTCATCACTGTGCATAATACATTTAGGAAAACACCTGAAAATGAGAGGAAAAGAAGGGATTCTACCAGACAAATGGAAACATCACTAACTGGCAACGACATTATGGCAATTCAAATTCCCATAATGAATTGTGAACTTGGACTTGGAACCATGAAACAACCTTGAGAATGGAACTTTGACATCCCCAGGTTTTTTGTTTTAATTCTTTTACATGAAAGATATCATATGTGAGAGATGACAAAGGTTTTGACAAGTAAATATAATAATTTTTCAGAAAAGTTAATAAAACTCTCCCAAATGATCAAAGGCAATGCAAAAAGAGAAAACCTGTGATTCAGGAGGCATCATTGAGTTTTGCATCAGTCCAAATATAAGGTGTTTCAAGGACAATGTGATTATCCCTTGTTCTCTGTGTTCATTTAAGAGTTCTGGATGTCAGTTTTCCATAATAGATTACTTCCATTTTTCTCAGATACTAATAGGGAGATTCATCTTTCCTCTGTTCTCCATATTTTTCTCATGAGTTGACTTGTGACTTATTTAATTCCCATTAAATAAAAGATATAACAAAGCATATTTCTTCTGTCATCCATCTGCAGAATCAATCCAAAGGTTTAAAGACTGAAGGAAAAACAGAAAAAAACACATTCACACTCACACACACACTTAGAACAAGGGATAATCACATTGACCTCAAAACACCTTATATTTGGACTGATTCAAAACTCAGTGATGCCTCTTGAAACACGGGTTCTCTCTTTTCTTACTGTCTTTGATCACTTGGGAGATTTTTATTAACAATTGTGAAAAATTATGAAAAACAGACAAATGGACAAGAAAAATTTAAAACTGCAACCAGAACTGAAGTTTAGAGCAAGAGTGGGGGGAGGAGGGTAAGGGGGGAGGGCACAAAAGATTAAGATGGTTTATGGTGATAAGGTGATGGGAAAGTCTCAGGGTAGACAATGATGTAATTTATAAATACGTGCATATATAGAGAGATTATGTGCAATAAATAAAAAAAAATAATTAAAAAAAAGCTTTAAGGCTGAGTAAACATAGGAGCTTCCTCAGAGGAGAAAATTTACAGAATCACTAAAATTTCCTAAAGAAAAATTGAGGCTTTGGAGGCAGGGATTGAAGTAAATAATCCCTACCTCTCCACACATCCCTCAGTCAGGAGAGTGAGTGGGTTCCTTTCACAGGCAGTTTGAAAGTTTGGCTTCTCTATTGTACTGCTGTATCTCAGTATCAAACAAAATCTCTGGCATTTTTCATCCTGATAGTTCATTTCATGTGACCCCAATCTTTTTAATGCCTTATTACTTATTCTTGAATATGGCTAGGATCTTATATATAGATGTACACCCAATACATAATTTGCATTCTTTAAAGTTTAATTGGTCCTTCAAGGGTAATTATCCTTTCTTCTAATATAGTCTCATTTTAAATCATATTCAGAGGCCACAGAAAAATGCTAATCTTATTTGGGTGGTGATATAAACATGCCTGGGAGTCTACTGCAAAAGCCAAGGATCTTAGGAATAATGTGGATTACTCAGAAGGAACCTACGTCATCATAATGTTTTAGGAGGAATTGTAAAAAATATAACAGGCTAGTACAAGCCATGGGACAGTTGCTCTGATGGATGGGAATCAGGGCCTGAACTCAGTTTGGTTCTTCAGACTTCCTGGAAAGGGGGAAAGGCTACCTGTGTTGTGTGTGTGTTTGTGCGTGCATGCGTGCATACACATGTATTCTGAACAGTTAGATACCCTTCAAGGATAAATTTTCTGGATCTCCTTGATTTCTATACTGCAGGATGCCTTGGGTTGCATTGAAACACCATAAAGCTGAATTGTTAAAATGCATGCAAATAAAATAGATTGTAACTTCTGCAACTTCTGTTGACTCACCTAGGAAAATAATTACTCAAGAATTACAAAGATAAGGAAAGATATTGAGTTTATAGAATGTTTTTTACATGTTTCATATAAAATATTAACACTTAAATGAGAAGTAAAACTTATTTGCACTACAAGCAACATAAGCAAACAAATCATATTCTGAGACAAGGTAATTGCATTCTCCAACCAGGCTGCTGACTACACAAGTCAGCCTGTGATGCCTCCCTTTCTGCCACAGATAGCAACAATTTGGTAAAATGGAAGTAGATCAATAATAGAACAAATCTGAGTTGAATATTTTCTTCTGTTATTTGCCAGCTACTCAGCATTGCTGTTTTAGGATCAAGCTTTAGGAACAAACTTAACTTTATTTTCTATTATGTACTTCTGTTGTCCTAAAACAAGATAAATTTATTTTCTGCAAGTCACTGAGCAGACATCATTAAGTAAGATGAATTCTAAATCTCTCTAAAGCAAACTCTCCTTTTGTTTTTCATCACTGCTAGTGTAACCACAGTGCCTTAGTAAAATTCAACTTAAGATTTTTTCATATGGAGTGTTTTAGATAATTGAAAATCTCACTTGCTTTTGATATAAAGATCAGACTATATCTTTACAATTCAAACTTTAAATAATACCCCAAGAGAAAATTGAGTAAAGGGGAGAATTTCTCTATTTTCAGAAGAAGAAATAGAAGTAAATTTCTGGAGTTTTTGTGCTTATTTTTGCTTAAAATAAAAGTGAAACATGCCCTTAAGATAATTTCCCTAGCATTTGCTAAAAAAAAAAAAAAAAATAGTACTTACTGAAAAGTAAAAAGTAGGATTTATTTGTTTTATTCATTGTAACTTATAAAATAGAACATCTTTCAAAACTACATTTTACAGTAAAATATCATAGATACTATACTGTGAAGATACATTGTTGCTAATACTTATTAACTGAACAAGAATTCCTTAACCAAACATTAATAGGATCATCATTCTTATTTTTCCTTATTGGATTTATATAGTTTTCTTTGATCTGGCTACTAAACATTTTTTTGCTTTAAACATAGATTTCACAAATTTGAGTCAGTGTGACCCCATGTCAGAGTCTAATGACTCATTCCCAGATTTGGTTGGGGAAGATTATTAAAGTTTAAAGATATCCTTTAACACCTTTACAGAAATTCATTTTTCCTACATTCTAGTCCCCTTAGCTTTACTTTAAGCATGCCAGCATCTTCCTCTTACATGTTTCTGCACAGTGTGGTATGTGTATGCATGCTTGGGTGCACAAGATATGCATGTGTGTGCCCACATGTCTTTATATGTGTGCCTGCACTATGTGCAACTGTGTGTGTATATCTTGAGCAGAGTATAGTAATTGAGTACCTGGAGATGGTACAAAATTTATTTATAATCATGTTTCCATTATTTCCAGAATTTGATGGTCAACAAGATACTCAAGTTCTCTGACTTTACATTTCTCAACTGTAAAATGGGGTAATAGAAGATATTTATATGATTGTAAAGAACTTTGATAGATGACACAGAACTTTAATAAAGGGTGCAATTTTTTCCTTAATGTGACAAATTTTCTCTTAAGTCAGTTTTAGTACTGATCCTTTAAGCAAAGTGAGTGATTTTATTTAACTACAGTAAATATCTAATAACAAATTTTTTCTTCTTTTTTAAATAACAATTTCTTTCTTGAATTAAATGACAGACTATTTATGGAAGAAAAATCACTTTTAATAATTCAAAGCACTGATTATTTAACCAATCTTGATTAATTATTCATGGGACTATCCTCTTGTTGATGATGTTTGTCTTTGAAAAGTCCTTGGTAAATTGAATTTCAGAAACTATTAAGGACTTACTTGTAGCCAAGCAGAGATACAGGAGGAAGGAAGAAAAGTCAGTAGAAAGGATGAAGGAAGGGAGGAAGACAAAAACATGGGGAGCTCTGTGAAAGGCTGAATAGGAAACTCTAGTATCTCAGACACAGGAATCCATAGTATGTCCCATGAAAATACAGAACTGCAGAACAAAAACCAGTAACCCTCATGCTTTACTTTCATGGTGATGCTTCCGTATAATGTTTTTATAGCTAAGCATTCAATAATACGTCAGATAACCAAGAAATGTGCTTTTCAAATGGCACTATCACCGGAAATTTCTGTCAACATGCGATGCAAGATTCGATGAACCTTGACACTAGAAGAGAAGCTTCAGAGCTCAATAACTATGTGTTTCTTGACTGACTAACACATCTATCCTACCCTCCTCATACTATGCCTCTCAGAAAATAACAATCTAGCTGATTCTTTGCAAAAAAAAAGGCGTCATTCCACTAATACAGTGAATGAAGGTATAAAATGGTGTATTTTCCCTTTGACAGAAAACATTAGTTTTGAGAATCTAAATGGACACAATAACTTATCTATCTGTACACTGGATGATTATCTGCAACACTCATTTGTTGCTAAGGAACACATACATTAGTATAAGTTTTTCTGTATTCTTAGAAAGATTGTATAAGAGACAAATCTTCTCTGGTATTAATAACCCCTGTTCAAAAGCAAAACATTAGCCTTTTCTATGAGTGCATTTTCCTGTCTTCAGTTTCAATCACATTCATGCCTTATTCTCCACGTGGCTAACTATTCTCTCTCATAGGTGCTCCATTTGGGGTATTTGTGTCATGTGAATGTGTGTTTTGCTATCAGAAATTTCCCTTGCTGCTCTAATAAGAGGATATGATGTATTTATTTATTATAACAATAAACACAGCTGTAAAATGGACCATAAAAAATAAATGACATGAAAGTTTCTGTAACTAATGTGTCAGTTGTAATTGAGAAATAAATTAAATGATCCATCTGCTTTCCACCATTGATTTCTCTATTTTCTTCAGCATTTAGAATATTTAAATGGAAACCAGAATAATTTATATTAATTATTCACTAGCACAAACATCATATTGGTATCGATTGGTTTTATGGTATAATTTTGCCAATCCCTAACATACTATTCTTTCCAATATATTCAAATTTAATGACATATGAACTCTGTCTTATGTTTTCATTACCATTGTTTTTCTTTAACTTATAGTATTAAATCTTATCTATGTGATGATTTACCAGCTTGGGTGTACTAAATGAAATAGTAATATATCATTGTAATTTCAAAGGAAAGAATAAACAAGAAAATGAATAAATGGATGTATTTTATGTCTGTTATAAGATAAAATTTTTGTTCTGGTCTAGTTTAGTGATGAGGATCAAAATAGCCAATAGTCAATGGAATGAATCAACTTTAATTATATCATATATTTCCCCTCAATATTACTTTTTAAATCCCACAGTGAGACAGCATAAAAAAGCTCAGTTTAAACAGCAATCATCTATATTCATCTATATCAATTATAAAAATATTAATCATCCCCTATTGCTGAAATCATTTTCTTTTTTGCCTCCCAAGACACTTGTTCATGTTGCAGTTCAGAAAATAATTAGAGCGCAATGGGAACAATGCTGCAATGTTTCCCCTTCCAATGTTTCATGAGTCTAATTGTATGCGATTCATATATCTAAAGAGGGCATTCTTAATCTCTAAAAGGAATGTATGCATAGGAATTGCTCATATACCATAATCCTAAGTCTTGCTTCTGCTCCATATAATAGTTACTGAGTCAATGTCAAATAGTCTCAACTTTATTCTTTGAAATCACTGCTTTTTATGGCAGGAAAAAAACACACTTTTGTGATAGATTTAAAGGTTAATCTCCTTTTGCCAGGCTGAATTCCCTCCCATTTCCCAGAAGTCTCTGTTTCCTTGGTATGTTCTTCCAGACTCCCTGCCATTCCAGCACTGTGGAACCTTGCAATATGTTGGATGTAATTCACACAGTTATTGGTGTAACTAATCCCCTTTACCAACAGTAGGGGCAAGCATAGGATCACCAATCTTTGTAGGTTCTTTATTGGTTTTAATAGTTACACAGACACACCAGGCAGGGCAGGGCAGGCCAGGGGATGGGGGGTGGGGGTTGAGTTGGGGCTGGGAGTCAGGTGAGCCTTCCAACTCCTCACTCCCCCCCCCCCCCCGCAGGAATCTTTGAACTCTTTCAGCTCTCTTCCTATGGTATTCTTTCCTGCTCCCTCATGCTCCTGTGCATGCTATCTTGTGCCTGCTGTGCCCCTTTATCCCCTGTCTCCTAGGCCCAGGAGCTCACACACACAGGAGCACACACACAGGAGCACACCCACTGGGCCATACAACAATGGGGGAAATGCAGCAGCCCAGGTGCTGCATATAGAAGCTAATGGAGGAAAAAGCCCCATTAAACTCATTTACCCTACAATGCGCATTTCCCCTTTATCACGACCAATTTCCCTTTTTGTATACGTGACCCAAGGCTAAATAAAGTTTCCTTTGTCATTTAGGTTGGGAAGAGGGAACAAAAAACCTTTTCAAAACATGAAATGATATGAGATATGATAGGGTTGACATGACAAAAATTAATGTATAAAATAATGTATACTGCAGGATTACATGCAATTTTAAACTTCTTTCTTTGTCCTTTTGCCTTTTATCATCTATTTGGGAGGAAAGGAAAGAAAGGAAACAAGCAACCAAGTACAGTATGCCAATTTTGCACACATTTTCTGAGTCTCTTCATCTTCCAGAGATTGGTGGAGACACTGCCACTGTTTTCTCCATGTATTATTCCCTGCCAAGTCCCCATTTTGAATGAACTGAAGGTTTCCCAACCCCTAGCATCAGTAATTTAATTGATTTCACATTTCATTTTTGAACAATTTCTTAAATCATATCAATTAACTTCAGTCATGGTCTAAACAAAACAGCAATGAAAATTTAGTGGTTTAAACAATAATCACTTGGCTTGGGATCTGTGAGCCAGCAGTTCAGGCTGGACTCACCTATGGGGCTGACTCATGTGTCTGTGGTCAACAGCGAGTTTGACTGAGGACTGGCTAGTCTAACATTCTTCAGCTGGGTTGCTTTATCTCTGCTCCACGTTTCCTATTTATCAGGCTAGCTTGACCTGCACTGGCTGGACTTGCAGGAATTTCCAAAGAATAAACCAAAATGAACAAAGTTTCTTGAAAACTAGTGTTGAGTTGCAGAATGTTGTTCTGGTCATGTGGATTATAAACCCATCCTAGATTGAAGGAGAAGATAAATGGAAGGCAGGCAGGCAGGCAGGCAGGCAGGCAGGCAGGTTCTTCCTTTTGTTTTATTAGAAAATGCTTACTGCAGCACTATTTATAATTGCAAGGACATGGAAACAACCCAAATGGCCCAAAACAGATGACTTGATGAAAAAGATGTGGTACATATACACAATGGAATATTACTCATCAATTGAAAATGACAAATTTGATGACTTTATAATAACATGGATAGGCTTAGAAGAAATCATATTAGCAGAAACAAGTCAGAAAAAGACAGAAACCAAATGGTCTCACTAATATATGGGACATAGGAAAAACAAACAAAAAGCCATGAGGAAAAGTCAAAACAAGCTAACTTGTTTAATTAGCTTGCTTAATTATTTAATAATTAAAATAAGAAAAAGAAAGAAAGAAAATGTCCTCTCAGTCATGGCAAGGCCACCTCAGAAGCTACTGAGCTAAGACAATTATTTTGTCTTCCTTGAAGAGCCTTGTGATGAAAGCAAAGGCAATTTCAGGAGAGTCCACAGTTTAAATGTGACCTCATCATGTTTAGGACTTGCTAGAACAGCAGAAGAAATAACATCCTGAGCACACCCTCACATCTGTAGGTGGGATAGGCTAAGTGACTGAAATCACCTCTGGTCTCTGTATCTTTCCTAAACATAAAGGCTCTGACAGAATTAAATCTGCAAGATGAGGGATTGCTCTGAATTTATTAGTAGTGTTTCTCCTCCACTAATTAACAAAGTCTGGAAGAAACCAACCTGCTTTAATTAACTGAAAATATTAGAAACTATCTAGATGTCTTCTTTGCTTTATTGAGGAACAATTATCTATTTTTCCTGTGAGTGAAAAGTCCCCCTTAGGTGCATAACGTCTGGGGCACAGCCAGTCACGGGGGAATCTGATGTCCATCTCCTCAGGTTGGCACCAAATAACCTCTTTATTTTCACTTTAAATAAATTGTTTCAGTCAAAAATGCTATCTCTGCTCTTCCCCATCAGAACCTTAATGAACCTTAATGAAGTGGCCTGAGTGAGTTTCACTCTTTCATCCAGAACTGGTTCCCCAGCTCCAGAGACCAGGGCATCGGACCCTGTTTCCCTCAAGTCTGGCAAAAGCTCCGAAAAGCTCAATACTAAAATATCATCTTGTTATTGAACCTTCCCAGGTGATCAACACAGAGGCTCTTTATCCCCTGGTGGATCTCTGATGTCACCTGAAACTATGAACCAAAGGTTAGCCAACAGGCTTTCCCAGCCTGCCTGTCTTGGCCTGCTCCTCTGTAACTTTTCCTTTTCCATGTAGAAAATTCACCCACCAGTAACTGATGGCAGGATAAAAGTGAAATTTTAGAGTTTCACGAATTCCAAAAAATATGTAAAAGTCTTAATTTTACTAAGATACATGTCTGTCATCTATCAATATATTCACACAAGAACACGTGCATGTTAGTATATAACATATACATATATGTTTATAAATTTCTTTGCCCATCTCTTCATGAACTCGTTGTCTTCAGAATAAGCACATAATCTTTAGCATTACAATTCTCTGTCATGCTCTCTAAATTTCCCTAATATTTTTCCCATCATCCCTTAGTGCAGTCTCTGTAACAGAATGAGTCCTTATGATCTCCCATACACACTACTTCTGACCCTGCCTTTCAATCATGCCTTGATGGGACCTGGACTGTACAGTAATTTGGAGCTGTGTCCCTACAGTCAAACCAAGGGGCATCATTTTCTGCCAGGTGTATGTTCTTAGATGAATAATTTAACTACTTTGTGCCCTTGTTTATTCATTTGTAAAATGGAATAACAATAGCATCTTCTCCATGAGATTATTATGAAGATTAAAATATTAAAACACTGAGAATAATACCCAATGACAGAGTACTTACCAATAAATATCTGCTATTATTAAATAGCACAACTTTTAACATCCTTCAAACCAGCTAAATCATATCCTTCAGAAAGCCTTTGCTAGTAGCCTCAGCAGAATATAAACTTCCTCTATTCTGAATTCACCCTTCACTTATATGCAGCTCTTGCTATCCTTTTCTATCATATATTATAATTAAATGCCTGTATTACTTCTATAAGCCATCTGTTCCTTAAGAAAATCTCTTAATTTGTATACCACCAAACATAAAGTAGAATTTCAACAGATATACAATGAACTAATTTATCTTAAACTCCATCAATGAAATACGACAAAAATGAAGCAAATTCAATTCATTTTATCTTAAAAGTCTTATCTACCTCATCAGGAATATGCTTAACTCAACTTCAGAGCTGTATTTTAAGCATAGGAGTAAAAATTCACTTGGAATACAGCAACTGTAGAAGTTAAATAAATGTAAATCAAATCAACTCATCTATATTAGAAATAAAAAAATAATTCTAATAAGCAGTTTGAAATATGGAAAATAAAAGATGATGGTCAAGTTCTGAAGAGAGGCATTACTGGTCTTTTGTCATGTTTAAATAATACAAAGTAAATTCAAGGAGCTAAAAAAAAAAAAAAAGACCGTACATTATAGTTACCCAATCATATACACATATATATGTGTTTTAATGTCTGTGTGTTATAGATATAGATATATAAATATATATGTCTAGATACACCAAATATCTCCAGTTCTTTTCTTTGCTTCATGGTGCTAAAACCATAAAATGGGAAAAGAACAGTATCTTCAAATCTCCCACAAATGGTGCTAGGAAAACTGAATATCCACATTCAAAAGAATCAAATTGGACTTTTACTATATGAAAAATTTACAAAGTGGATTAAACATAAGAATTAAAACCATTAAACAACTAGAGGCAAACAAAAGGGAAACACTTAGTGAAGTTTCATTTGATTATTTGATATAGTTTCAAGTACAAGAAACCAAAAGCACAGATCACAAAAAGCAAAAATAATAAAATGAAACTTTATCAAACATAAACATTTTAGTTCATCAAAGGAAGCAATCAATCCAAAAAAAAAAAAAAAGATCATGTAACAAACTGGACAAAATATTGCTATTCACATCTTTGATAAGAGATTAATATCCAGAATTTATAAAGAGCTCTTACAACTTAACTGCAATATAAAAAGTAATTTTGAAATGATGAGAGATGAATACACATTGCTCAAAAGAAATACAAATATCCAATAAGCACATTAAAATATGATCAACACTACTAATGACTAGAGAAACAGAAAATCACAACATAGAGATACAGATATCACCTCACACCCATAAGGCTGGTCACTATGTAAAACAAAACATAGCAAGTGTTAGTTAACATGGGGAGAAATTAGAGCCCTTATGCATCACTACTGAAATATAAAATGGTGCAACCACTAAAGAAAATAAAACAGAAATACTTCCAAATATGAAAAATATCATTCACATCTGATCCAGCAATCCCACCTGTAGGGATATATACTCAAATAAATTCAGAGCAGTATGATCAAGACATATTTACACATTCATAGTCACTGCAACATTAATTACAATAGCAAGAGAAGGAAGTGATCCAAATGTTTGTGGACCGATGAATGGTGAATAAAATATGCTATTATGAATCTACAGTGACATGTTATTCCATGATGATAAAGAAGGAAATTCTGTCAATTTCTACAGTGTGGTACATCTTTACACATTGTGCTAAATGAAATAAGCCAGGTTAAAAAAAAAACTATATAATTCCATTCATTCAAGGCATCAAAATAAATCAAGCTCAAAGAAATAAAAGGTAGGGGTGATTGGGCAATGATAGAGAATTTCATTTTACAAGATATAAAATTCTAGAGAGTTGTTCACAGTGATATGAATATAATTAACAGTACTTATCTGTACACTTAAAAGTGGTTAAGGTGGCTGGGCACTGTGGCTCGTGCTTGTAAACTTCAGCCTATGAAGCGGCCGGGGCTAGGGATCGCGGTTCGAGCCTCGCCTGGGGCCCGTAGCGAGACCTAGTTCCAAAAAAAATAGCTGGGCTTGGTGGTGTGCGCCTGTCATCCCAGCTACCTGGGAAGCTGAGGCTGGGGATTGCTTGAGTCTGTGGTACCCCAGGCAATGAAAGCCTGCGGTTCCATGGGCAAAAATAGCAAGAAAAAAAAAAGTGGTTAAGGTATTAAATTTTACATTTATTTACCACAAAAAATTAAAAGCTATTTGGGGCAAACAAAAATTAACCATCACATCAGGATGTTACTTTTGAAGGAATAATATGGAAAAACTAACATTTTACTGAAAATACATTCTTTATTCTTTGACTCAAAAACTCAGAACTTTAAGTTCAAGCCACTGCCAATTTCTGAGACCAGGTATTTCAGTAATTCAGTGCACTATATGGGATAATGTTTTCATAACATAAAGGAAGTTGGGTTAGACATTTTGCTCTCTCAGACTTTTCCTCTCATCTGTTTCTGGAGACTTGTTTCTCATGGATATTCACTGCCTAGAAGAACTGACCAGTTAATCAATCTGCATAATGAAAGTATGCCTCTTAAATACCTGATAGGGCAGAGACAAGAAATAGATATACCTTGTCACAATGGGTAGTGTTTTGAGAGACAGAACGTTCATTCCGGGTAGAAGCTACGTTTGCAAACTTACTTTATTGCTGCATCAAAAGAGACCAGAGTACAGTCTGTAGTTTTGAACCTATAAAATGTCTGACCAAGTAACAATATTCTCCATCAGTTTAGGTTAGAGAGAACTGCTTCTCTGTTCCAGAAGATCTTTCTCCATTAGAACATTGATCTCTTGTAGAAAGTCCTGACTGTGGAATATTCCATGAGAATAGTTTTGGATGCAAGAAATGGAAATGCTATTATCATTAGTTTAATGAACACATTCATTGTTCTGAATAATAAAAAAAAATTTCAGAAGCAGGTGGTTCCTGGGTGATTAAATGCACAGCCTAACGTTTCCCCTAACCATCAGCTCTGCCAGCTGAGTATGTTGGTCCCCACCATGGAACTATAACTATGTTGTAGTTTCATCAGCCATAAGTTGAGAAGCAACGCTATACCAGAGAATGAGGTTATTTTCTCTCAGGAGTTTCTGTAAAAGAAATGAAAAGAAAAACATGTATACACAGCCCTAGCTGACCTCTCTTCCTACCTCATTAAGAAGCCTATCTCTGGACACTCATTGATAATGGAAATTGGATGACTTGTTATTAGGCAAATAGTAATGGTTCCTTTACTCTGCACCGTCCCAGTACACCTGGTAGATGCCCATGTGAGCTGAGAGTCAAGAGGGCAATAGAAACTGACTGGGTTCTGGGTGGAAAAAATGAGAATTAAATCACAACAGTGTCAAAGTTAGCATGTTCTGGAATTTTCATAATTTGGAAGAGTAAAATTATTTTGTTCTAATTTGAAGGATTAAACTAAGACATGAAACGAAGAAGTTTGGAGTGTTTCTGGAACATGCAGGGGAAATAAACAAAGGATTCATTTGAAAGGTAAAAGCAAAGAAATAAAAGCTATTTTTGAAATCTATGGCATGAGTGTCAACAGTCAACAAATTCAGGGATTGACATTTTCCATCAATGTCAGCCTACATCATATATTTCCAGGAAAATAAATATAAAAGAAAATGGAGAGCAGGGCCAAGTTGATGAAATGTCATTACCCCAAATGCTTGAATTATTTTTTACCCTCCTCCCCTCACTTCCCCACTGTGGCACACATGGACTAATGGACACAGATGTTCGTCATCAAGCACAGAATTTTCTGAACACACAGCTTAGATTGTATCATTGAAATCAGACTGAGATGAGATACAGTGATGATGGTGATGAGATGACAAGAATTATGTCAAGCATCAAAATGACTATAATATATTGATAAATGTATTTATCACAAACATTATACTAAGAATACATACATAACCTCTTCATAATGATAAATTCACCTTGTTGAAGGATGTTGAAACTCTAAAAGCTTGTTACAACTTTAAGGAACTATAGTTTTTATACCCCCTACCTCCCTGACCATTCTCCCCCTCTCCTCCCACCCCAAATTGTGTACTTCAGTTTGGTGGTTAGCTTGTTTTGACTTTTTAGGGAACTATAGTTTGAAAATGAAAAACCAGACAAAATCAATCTGTCTCCAAGTTGTCACCTTTAGCTAGATCTGGTTATCATTCTCTGCATCTTATCTTAGGGGTAATCCCTGCACTTATAGTGTGTTGAGCTCTGGCATGCCCCTAATAAACATGATGATTAGTGCAGTGGAAAGGTGTCAAGTCTTCTTTCACTAGCAGAGAGATTGACACCTTTTTACTTAAAGAATAAGTGGGTTAGTTGGATGATCAACTCAGTATAAAGTGGGTTTTCTCAATCTCAGTATTATTTATTTGAAACCTGGTTGGTATTTGTTTCTGTACTGCACTCTGCACTGTAAAATGTTTTTGCAGTATCCCTGGCCTCTACTGTCCCCTAGATTCCAGTAGCTGTCCACTTCAGCAGTGACAACCAAGAATATCTCATAACCAAAGTAGTTTCTCTATCTTTGGTTGAAAACCAATCTGGATCCTTGCAAAAGAAGTTGTTGATAAGGGAGAGAGATACACTTTGTTGTCTGTGATTAGAGTCATCAGACATCACCATGAAACATGTTCTGAAATATGTTCTCATTGATTAAAAACATAATTTCTACTAATGAAAGAACACGATAAGGGACAAACAAGATATACCACTTTGGGAACTGGATGGAGAGAAGCTAAGACCTAACCACTTATATTGGACCTAAATAAGTATCTAGATTTCCCTAATAACTGGATGAAAAAATATTTCACATGCAGAGAAACCTAAGTCCTAATTTAATATCAGGATAGAAATTAAAACTGGACTGATATGTACATGTTATCTAATCTCTCTGCTTTAATCCTTGCTATACACTGATGTTGTATAGTCATTTTGGCAATCACAATTATCTGCAAGGATCACTATGTCCATACGGCTGACAGCTCTAACAATTACTTATTAGTCATATATGCAAATAATTATTAAAGGCTATGTTTTGACAGACATTCTGCAAGACAAAGAACCAGATACATATGAACACACCTTCAGAGAGTTCATATACTAGAAGGTGATCCCACTCTACCGGAATTACAAGAGTGCATTCTTCCTCGAATTGAATTTTTGCCTAAAATCAGTCAATCTATTCCTAAATCAGCCTTCTTAAGGATATGCATAATATGTCTAACAGTATACCACGTTCCTAAGTCTTCAGCTAGTCAACATTTTAGCAGGTTTCTCATCTGCAGATTAACATTTTGCAATTCCATCCATATCTTTCTTGACTTGCTCACCTACTCAATAATTCAGCTTTGAGTACTCGTTATGTTTTAGGTCCTGGAGATAGAGTAGGAAACAAACCAGTAGATATTATCTCTGTCTTCACAGAGCAAAGGACCTTTACTCCAAATATTTTATTATTCTTGGGTAAAAGAACCTCACTCCACTACTACTTGGAAGTAAAATCTAGTATAAAAACAATAAAACATGAACCAAAAGGTCTGGAAGAGTCAAGTGTAGTTTCTCTATCTTTGTATCATGAATCCCTCGGGTAGTTAGGTGGCAAAATTTCATCGATTAATTTGCATTTTATATCACACTCATACTACCTAAAACTTGGTTGCCATAGCAACAGGGGGTTCACCCTAGAATTTTAAGGGAACATAAATTATTTCATATTATTTTCAGAGACTCTGTACATTCTGAAATTTTCTCCCATGATGGAGAAGTCAGAAAAGTTCTCTTAACAAGCATTGATGCTTTATTCATTTCCTTGAATTTTTTTGTGAGAACTATGACTGCCTAATTTCCCATAAATCCAAGTACAGATACTGAAGCGAGTAGGGCAACTGAAAAACCCTCCAGCCACACACAGATCATGTGCCTCTTTCTCTGAACTGATTGTTCCTACAGTTGGTGCCTTCAGTTTATTCATTGTTTTCATTTGAAAAGCCAAGCAGTACGATGATGTAATATGGTAGTTAGTTTCCTCCTACCAAAAGCACTTGTTTATCAGAAACTTCCCCAATACACGAATAGATTAAGATACAATGGAGGAAATTAAAGACTGACAATTTTGTCAGTTGTAATCCAATAAAGCTGAAAATATGAAGGAAAAATTTATCTGCAAAGTGACTAAATTTAAGCTATTTTCTGCTTTTAAATGTATATTTTGGATTCCTACATATTGCATTTTAGATAATTATATACTAAGCACATGAAATTTAGAATAGAGGCAGGAAAAGGATATTTGAGTTAGATGTAATATCCTTTTCACCCTTCCAAACTTGCAAAACAACTTCTAACAATTTTCATAATACTTTTTTAACACTGAAAATATCATTAACCATTTAGATGCATAAAACTATTTTAAAATGACTGCCAGTTCTGATACACTACTTTTACTATAGCAGACATTGAAAAAAATCTTATTTCCTACAAATTAAAAAATAATCTTATCAAAACTCAATAAGAGAGAAAAAGTGACTATATTATATAGTCTGATATATATTCATGATGGAGCACAAGCAACCTTTTTAGTAATATTTTACAAACACCAAAGCTTGCATTTTGTCAAGAAAGATTTGACATGATCATGTCAAAATATATTGCTTTTTTATATAATATTCTACTACAATCTTAATACACCAGAAACAACCAACAGCTTAAGATAGTGCTGTCATTTACAATGTCCTTGATGAAAATTATTTCTAAGTAATATATTCCTTAGTCATTTCAGCATTTAAGAAGCATTACTAGTGGTCAAAAAATACTGATTTAGATGAGGTTACCATGTGAACTCATTCTTCATCTCATTATACTTTTACTTACTGGGGTACTGCTATTGCTGTTGTTGCCAATGGTAGCTGCCTTATTTTTTGCTACAAGTTTACATCTTCTCAGTTGAAGACACAAATTTTTGTAATAAGACTTTGTAACACTAAGAAGCAGATGCTTTCAGTATTCTTATATTTGAAGAGCTTTCAAAAAATAATTTACACACACACATATACATATATATTTCACATCTTTGTATCCCCTGGGGTTCATCCCACCACTTCCCTTCCCTGATGCTCTCACTCATCACCCCCTCCACTCTCAGTTGTGTAATTTAGTTTGGTGGTTAGCTTGTTTTGACTTTTTCTCCTGGCCTTTTGTTTGTTTTTCCTATGAAGAGCTTTTTTGAGTGAGTCAGTAATCTGCTCAAGGGGACAGAGTGAGGGCTAGGCAGAGTAAGAATTTGAATGGCATCTAGAAGGGGAACAGAGGAATAAAAAATTGCTACAGTGGAGGCCCATGAAAGGGGATTGTTAAGGAAAACCATGGAACTGGAAGTTAAAAACAATTCCACTTAATTTCCACAGAAAAACAAATGGCAGGTAGGTCCCTATTTTAAATGGATTCACTCAGCAAACACCTCATATACACTGTTTGAGAACATCCAACTGCCTGCCTCAATGACACTGCAATGTGCAACCAACACTACTGCACTCCCAAAAGCAAGATTAGTCACATTTTATTTGCTCCATACATCAGTGTCTATCCAAGTCTCCCCTTTCAAATATTTGAGTTCCTGGTAAATGTCAGGCACTGGGGTATACTCTCACCTGCACTGGAGGGATACATCTCACCTTAGAAGGGGCAACAGTCAGGAGAGCTGACCCAATCAAACAGAGTTCATGCCCCACATGTCTCCAAATGGTATCCAAATATCTCTTCTGTGCATTAAAGGTTAGTTCAACAAAATCCAAATGTTGGAAAATATTTGTTCTTAAAGTGTAAACTTTTGAAAAAATCAGATCTATTTTCCACATATTTTTACTACTTACTGAATTGGTTAGCCACATGCTCACACAATGTCTTCCTGATAAGAGAGAAGAATGTTTTAAGCATAAATGTATTTTCTGTTTTCTTAAGCTCTCTGACATTTTATTAAGCTCTCTGACATTCATCAAAAAGAAGAAAGTTTATGAAAGTTTATAAAAATTACTTTCATTCTATTAGCCAGCCATCAAAAGTATTCTTGAACTTACAAAGAAATAAGAACTAATTGTTAAATAAAAAAGAATTGCTTTTTAAAAAATTTATTTTTTCTCTTTGTTTCTTTTTTTTGATATCATGATAGTTTATCAGACCGAGAAAAAATTACATAATCTACTGTCTCAATTCTGCATTTCAACCTATGAAACTCAATTTTACAATGTATAATGCACATACTGACCCCTCTCCTCTCAGAGACAGAAGTGAACACTAAGTGGGGCTAAACCTTGAATTTGATGCTTTATGAGATGTTGTCACAGTATTTCTCCTTAAGAAAGACCAGAAAAATACAGTCAGGTAAGCTTCTTCAGCACAGGAAACAGAGGTAAGCCCATAAATTTATGCACAGTCATGAGAATGTTCACTATCTAAGTGAAAACTGGCCATTACTTCAATTTCCTCACTGCCTTCTCAAAATGAAACAAAAATTCATTCATTAAAGAAGCAAACGGATGAAGTCATTTCCAAACCTTCCAAAATATGGTTAGAAAATCAGCTATCAACTTTCATCTGTGTTATACTTTCAGACATTAGACATTTATTATAGACCTCATAACCTTGAGGTTATCCCATAAGAAAGAGAAAAGCTAGCAAAAAAAACTAAACAAATTAAATAGAACCTGTTCTTTGACATGCAAATATGTTTTCATCTTGCCCCACTGAGGTCTTATGTTTCATTATTATAAAAATGCCAAGCAATATTTTGCCTGCTGGGAATGTAAGTTTTACTCCTATTTTTCAATCTTGCTCAAAACTCCTATTACATAATTTATAAGGTGCAGCAGTCTTTGGTGGTGATTTTTGTTTTTGTTTTGTTTTGTTTTAATTGCAGATATGAAGCCCATGATGGTGTTTTGCTAAATGACTTTACATTACCTGGCTTTGGAACAGTTACAGTATCAGAGTGTACAACATAGAAGTCCTTTTCTGATTATCAGTTTCTTGTGTGTATCCTTTAGGAATGAACAAGATCTGTCCTCATTAATGTAAAAAGTCAGTAAGTTCTCCACTTACTTCACAAGCTTTCCTTTCATCTAAGTGTGTTCATCCTTGGGCTACTTTAGCAAACACTCTTTCTCATTCCTCCCCTAACCCCTCTCTCACACCCCCCCACTTTTCATCAAGGGCCCTTTGATTTGGATTTATGTTGCTCAATTTGCTTTCTGACAACTTAAGTAGTATACTAACAGCTCCTACTTTCTACCTCACCTTATTCCCTAGAGCTCTGTGAGCCTAGGGACTTGCCATGGGTGTCTGCAGCATACTATAACTTTCGAAAAATTAATTCCTTTCATAATAGAAAATATTTGAGGACACTCATGGGAGAAATGGAACAATATATTAGGGAAAATCAAGAGTTGGAGACATGAGTTTTATAAATAGATTTCAAGATAGTTGTGCTTTGTTTAATAACTTTTCAGAATAGATTCCCATGGTTGAATTTTTCCTGAGAGAATGGAATAAGGGTTAAGGATCTAATGAAATAATATATCTTAAAGCATTGCCTCCCATGGTAAATGTTCAGCAAATATTTGGTATTATTATTGTTTTTTCTTATATGAGTTATTGTAAACCCACCAAGAAGTGTTGACATGTAATTTAAGAGGAAAGCTGATTACATAATAAATCTTATAGGAAAAAATGAATCTTAGATTCTAGGACCATAATTGCGATTAACAGTCAATATTGGAGATAATACTTCATATCTACAAAGATGGTAACAATTAAAAATACAAAAAAAAATTGCTGATAAGTATATAAAGATCTGGAGACAGATATACAATGCTAGTTGAGTTATAAAATATGACCACTTAGAAAACTATTTGTTAGTTTATTAAAATTTTACATAAAATTCTTGTATAACCAAGAAATTCTACTCCTAGGCATATGCACAAGAGACATGAAGCCAGATGCACAAAACAAAGACTTATATATGAATATCCATAGCATGACCAATATACTTATTGGTTATATAATAGCCAAAATATAGAAACAGCCCTGGTGACTGGATGAACAAAACATGATCTATTCAGATGAGGGAATATTATGTTGCTCTATTAAAGGAAAAAAAAAATGATACCTTATGGATGGACCTTCAAAACATTATGGGAAGTGGAAAAGGAAGGGAGAAAAGGAGGGAGGGAAGGAGGGAGGGAAGGAAGGAAAGAAGGAAGGAAGGAAAGAAGGAAGGAAGGAAAGAAGGAAGGAAGGAAGGAAGGAAGGAAGGAAGGAAGGAAGGAAGGAAGGAAGGAAGGAAGGAAGGAAGGAAGGAAGGAAAGAAGGAAGGAAGGCGGGAAGAAGAAAAGGAGTCCTAAGCCATCCAATATTAGAGAAGAGCTTCATTTTCAGAACGGGTTGTACATGGTTCCACTTCACATGTTATAGTGAAGATGGATCTCCCAAAGGTGTCCTGATGTTTGCATGCAGCCTAGAGGCCACTTGGTTGGACCTGGGAAGGAAAAGTTCAGAAATACCCATGCATTTTTTATAGGAATATAAACCATATGGTACTGCTGAAATTAAATAAGTGCCTTGGGCCATGTAAGAATTCAAGTGTTGACTAAGATACAATAGACTCTAAATAGCAACTCAGATCACAGAAAGAAAGTCAAATGAAAACAGGACTAAGGTGCCCTTGAATATCTGCTAGACAGGTTGTCACATTTCCACACACAGAGCAAAGCCACCAGGAGCATTAGCACCCTAGAACACAAGAGCCCCTGAAAATTAATCATGGATGTTTGTCACAACCAGTCACGAATGACTAGAGTTTGAAACAGAGAAAATAATAAGTAAATACAAGGTCAATCATTTATTATTAGTGAGATAGTCTTCTTAATTACAGTCATAAATAGCCATTATTAAATTAAAGGGGACTTTGCTTTTCCTCACTTGTATATTAATTTCACAGTAGGAGCCCAATTACTTCATCTTTCTATACTTAATCAAAAAATATTAGATAATTAAATTAACATTTAAAAACAGTCTAGCTGAATTCCTAATACATTAATGTACTGAACACTCTTCCCTCATTTTATTCACTAACTGTATGTCATTTCATTTCTAGATATTAACTGTGGTTTCATATTTATACACAACATTTTTAAAGTCCTGCCTAATGGTAAAATGAGTTCTTTTTCTTAAATTAAGTTTTTCTGAATGCCGCTCAAATTGTTCAACACTAAGATAAAAATACAAAATTTATAGAGAGCAGTTCATGAATTTTCTATAGCTTTCTTAAAATCATGTTCAGGGAGCATTTTTTTGTTTCCTAAGTAACATAAGTACCTAAATATGATGTGTTACCATTCATCATCATTACATATAAAGCTATAAACAAAACATCTTAGGATCGATTTCCTCTGACTTTGTTAGTGAATTCATATTTCCTATACTGTCACTGTCACCTTAGTTCTAGCTCTAAAACCACATTGCTTTCAAGGATAGGAAGAGACCAAATCTCTTTAGCTCATTGTTAACAGAAGAGAGAAAATAATTACAATATTTGTAAGCAAAGAAACTCAATTTTTGATATTATTTTGATCTACATAAAATAAGAATGAGATTATTTCACAAAATTAGTGTAATTATCAAAAAGATGTTTACTCCATCATTTGTCTGCTTCTCAGAGATAGCTGGTTGTCCTTGTGACAGGATTGTACTTGCAGGGGAGAAAGTAACCCAAACAATGAATGACAAACAGATGAACTACCTAAAGCAGTTTACCTGCTATTCCTTAGTTTAACATCACACAGCAACCTCCCTTGGTTTGCAAAAACTACTAGATTACCCATCACACAGTGATAATAATATTCCACATATACACATTAATATCCTTTCATTTAGTCTTAAAAATGTCCTGTGAAGATATATTTAAGGCAGAGCATTTCCTTTGTCCTTGGTAGTATCCTTAAAAATCTCCAAATTATGCAAAAGTTAACTGGATCTACCATTTGCTAAAATGACAAAAGTTAAATATTATGAAAGCTTATCAGAACAATTCATTGAGGGACTCCAAACTCAACTATTTGATCTAATTTCAGTGTTGCAGATAGAGATGGTAGCAAGATAAATTCAGGCATGGGTCATTTTCAATATTTACTGTGGTCTCCTGTAACTGAAATGAAGTCCTGGGGAAATGACCACACAGAAGATGAATCTGTTGAATGTTTGGCTTTTTTGAAGACATGTCCTCTTCAGGTAGGGTACAGAAAGGATTTTCAAAGCTGACGGATTCTTGGAGCAGATAAACGTTTAGGTCAGATACACACTAGAGCTTCTCCTGAGAAACTGCAGCATCCTTTCCATTCTTGTGCTCTATAAACCATGATACTGCATCACCTGCTCTTAGAGCCCAAGGCAGGTGTGCAAGGCACCCCCAACATAAGTCATAGAGCATCCTCTTTCATTGGGTACCTTTAAATTTAATGAATAGAATTGGCAAAATATGAGTGTATAGCAATACTAGGTTTCATTTAATCTCATTTCCTCCCCTTAATAAAATGTCTTACTTACTAAATATATCCCTCTTAAATAAGTTGCATTTCTCCTTTCCTAAGCTGGTTTTCTAAGTGAAATTTTTCTCTTTATGAAAATGTTTACAAGTTGGGTTATTAGTTACGTTTAAAATTCTCCTCGTGTGCCTGGCATCTTCTCTAACCTCAGAAAATGGCATCAGTTTGGGATGACGTTCCAGCCTCAGTGACTGAGAGTTAAATGATAACTGAGAGTTGTCACCAAGCCCTCTGCCTAACCCTAGGAGAGGCATTGTCTGTTGCAAACAATACATATGTAGATCTCAGTGCTAGTTGCTCTCTGTACAGTGACATCTTTCCTGCTGGTAGCATTAGTTTTCATTATGACTTTATTCCCTTACAGCAAATAAAATAATACAAACCAGTTCCCCCGGGGAATATTATATGGTGTCCTAACTTCTTATGCTAATAAAAATAATGATGTTATGGGAACTTGTTTTTCCTTCTCAGAAGATAAAAGCTACTAGACCAAGGCAAACAAGGCATTTGTAGCACAGAATGCATTGTCCCAAGGTCCCCCCTCCCCAAGTGTGGGTTAGAAGAGAGGTCACAGAAAAAGAGTAATAACAGTCCCCTTCATTAAAGGTTCATAAACTCAGTGATAGTGACTACTACCTTAGCTAGTGTCATAAGATGCCTTGAATGATTAAATACAAGGATTAGCTTCTCTGAGAAAAAGAAGGTCTGAAAATATGCAGAATTTAGCACCAAGGCTGAGATTCAAGGAGGGTCAAGAGAGAACCTTAGTTAATTAGTGGTTTGCACTGATAACAAAGGGAAACCAGCTGGGGGTGGGGGGAGGTGTTTGAATTAAAACCCAACCTATATTCAATGTTTCTAGTGCTCTCTTCTGAGGAGAAAAAAGAGGCCAGAGAGAGTAGGAGACCTTCAAAAACTGGAAGAAAGTTCAGACAGAAGCTAGTGCAGTCTCTGGATCAATGATTAAATTTTAAAGAATCAATAAATTGGTCAATTTTAAATAGTACCCATTAATACTGTTTGGTTTTGTGTGTGTGCCTGAGCGTGCGCACACACGCACATACATACACACACACACACACACACTCCCCCCCCCTCTTGTGGGTAAGGAAAGATATGTCAAACAAAAAGGGTAATCTGCTAAATAAATCAAAATTATTTCAAGGAACCTAAAACAGAATTTCAGAAAATCAAAACCATTATATTCTCTGTCGTCGTTCATCTGTCCATCTATCTGTCTGTCTGTCTCCCCTTTCGCTTTCTCCCCCCCACACACACACACACCACTTCCCTTTGGTTGTTAATTTTATTTCTCTTTCCTATAGAAAACTACCTTTCTCCACATGTCTCAATCTTAAGACTGACAAGATAACCACTACCGGGTTTTCAGTGCACAGCTTCTTCACAGAGCAAGGCAGATTTCAAATTCTTCCCTCATTCTTTATCCCAAGTACTAGCTTCATGGAAGAGCATTTGATGTCTTAATTTTCTAGAGCTGCTGTAATGAATCTTAGGTTTCTGGAAGATGCACATCTGGGATCAAGGTATCCATGGGTTGGTTTCTTCTGAGACTCTAGGAGGAGATCTATTCCAGGTTTCTCTCCTGGCCTCTGGGTGCCTGTCTTCACCTTATGTTTTTGTAGATTGTCTTCCCTCCATGGGCGTCACTTTCTGGGTCCTTTGGATAAGCATATCAGTGGTATTGAAATATGGCCTGCCTATATGATATCAATTTTCTAGATTAGCTCTAGAAAGATTCAATCTCCAAATAAAATCACATTCAGAAGTACTGGGGATTAAGATTTCAGTACAGGAATGTTGTAGGATGCAATGTAACCTGTAAATACTTAAAAGAGCAAGGCACCCACAAATCCCACAAGGTTTGCAGCTCACAACTGCCCCTTACTTTGAGAACCATTCTCAAACAGAAACCACCTCGCTTAATAGCTTTACACGCTGTCTCCAAATGATTATGTGGCCACAAATACTTGCCAGCTTGGGGAAGTTCAGCCTCCTTGCCTCAAGATGAGACCTATTATGTAATAGAATTCAGACTCCAGAGCAGCTGGTGGATTTTCTCTATAATGTGGTAGCATCTTTTGGAGTTATATGCATATGTTTTCTCTTCTTTACTCAACTGCAAACTTCTTTCATCTTTTGCAGTAATTATAAATATCAATAACAGTCCTTATCAATAGCATTTGTAATCTTAAATCATCTTTCTTTTCCATCCATTTAACCTTGTTGCAAAAGGTTAGGTGCATTCTTGGCAAACGCATTTAAAAAGAGGTCTTAAAAAGAGGTTTAAAAAGGAAGTTGAGTCATAGTGTCATCTACACCAATCACACTGAGTAAACAATCTCTTCAAGGGCAACAGATGAATGACAGCAGTATTGACATTGATGAGATGTAGATAGACTCCTAGGCTTGGAATAGGGTATGGTCTCAAGCTGAAAGATTAAAAATGCAATATTTGTAATATGAGGGACATTGTTTTTGTCACCAACAAACACTGTTCTATAATGAAACTCAGAATTAGGACAAAATTAGTCTCTGCTTCCTCTTCATTAATTAGAGGATATCTTACAAGACAAGGAAAGTCAGATGTATGGAGATTTTTGTTGTTTTAGCAAGACAAAGGAATTATTTGTTTCAACAAGATTTTTCATCTTTGTCAATTCAGGCATTGAAAATGACAAGTTTACTAAGTGAAGTGAAAAATATTTTGAATTTCTGAAGAGTGAGAATTATGAAATACATTTAAAAGTCACAATAACTACCATCTATAAAACAAAATGCTAAAAGAAGTCATTCCAAAGAGAGAACCTGTTTAAGAGAGCTAATTCTGAAAAACTGTCATTACCATATATATGACAAAAAATAATGTTCCCAGAGAGACTGAAAAGAGCTTAATCTTTGAAGTTATATAATTTCTCCCCTTTGTATTTATTTAAATCATCGTTCCTTGGGTTTAATTTTGACTATGCTTTTTTACTTTGTCTTTTTACAATTTAAAAGGAACGTGTCAGAGGAGTTCTGGTCAAGCTGAAGTGACCTTATTCCTTAGTCAACTAAACCTCTCACAACCTAACAGTACCTGTAGTGACCTTATTCCTTAGTCAACTAAACCTCTCACAACCTAACAGTACCTGTAGGAAACCCATTTCAGTGGGACAGGAGATGAACTGCCCATAGAGCATATGATGAGGGAACGGTTCTAACCAAAGACTGTGTCCTTCAGCCCAAGGACCAGAATGGGTGGCTTTAAAGGAAAGAGAGAGAGAGAGAGAGAGAGAAATCGGCAACAGCAATAACAAATACTCAAGTCAGATATCAACAGAAAAACTGATGACTCATCTCATTCTCATAATAGTTTCAAATAAACCAGGTAAACCTTCTAAATGTAAAATATCTGAAATATAGAATTACTGGTTATAAGATTAATTGAAAGCACTGAATTTTTTTCACTTTTCAATCACATTTATGTATATTATCTAATTTTATACCTCACATCAACCAAATAAGGAAATAATGAATATTGTTATTATTAAAAAAGTTTTTTTAATGTGCACAACTAAACTCCATACATGTATTAGCATCTATATGATATGGGAATTTTTATTATCTTTATTTTCTAGAGGAAGGAACTGAAGTTCAGCACCTTACTTAGGATTACACAGTTATTAAAGGTAGGTTCTATATTTAAATTCAGAGTGTTTCTGCTCCTTTTTTTATTAAATATTTTATTTCTGTATATTTTTCACATCATTGTATGCCCTGGGAACCACCTACCAGCTCCCCTCCCTGACCATCCCCTCCCCCTAGTCCTGTACTTTAGTTTGGTTGTTAGCTTGTTTGACATTTCCCCCCAGCCTTTTGCTTGTTTTTCCTATATCTCATATATTAGTGAAACCATTTGGCTTCTGTTGTTTTTTTTTTTTTCTTTCTGACTTGTTTCTGCCAATATAATTTCTTCTAGGTACATCTATATTATCACAAAGTCATCAAATTTGTCATTTTTAGTTGATGAGTAATATTCCATTGTTATATATACCACATCTTTTCCATCCATTTATCTGTTTTGGGACACTTGCGTTGTTTCCATGACCTTGCAATTATAAATAGTGCTGCAGTAAACATCTGAGTACAGGTGTCCTTTGTATAAGTATTGATGTCTCCTTTGGGTAGATTCCCAGAAGAGCGATTGTTGGGTCATATGGTAGTTCCATTTTCATATTAGTTGTAATAGGCGACATTCTGATGACTCACAGGACCCTGAAACATCTGACTTCAGAACTGTTTGACCTACAAGTTCACATAGATATTCAAGGAAGGAACATGCAGGAAGCAAACTATTAGACATCATGTGTCTCCCCTAACCTGCCTGCAGCCTCACAGGAAGAGGGGATACCAGCCTCACTTGGACAGAACCAACAGACCTGAGACTGTTGCCAATATAGGCCTCAGAACTAAGAGTTCACTTATCCAATGTTCCTAGAAATTGAATTTTGAGGGGAGAGGAAAGCAGAAAGTATAAATCTGAATCTGTGGATTTGCGTGGAAGAAAAAGGAATATGAGGGCTATGCAATGGAGGCTCTGATGTCCAAGATTCCTTGCTGATTTGACCAAGACAGGGGGTTGGGAAAAAGAGTATAACAGAAATCTCCATTCTTGGGCTGCTGTAGCTCCCTTACCCTTCCATTTTTCAAGGTTTTGTCTTCATTTAATATAATTTACAAAACCACAGCCCAAGAGCAAAGCTAGTTCATGTTGCCGCCTAAACAATGGCCAAAGTCTCCCATCAAAGGATGAGGAATGCAATTAGAGTCTTCAAAATAAGAAAATAAGCAACTATGCAAGTTTAAGAGATGCTCCTTCTGACTTTAGACATTAATCAAGGTCTGTCCCTATGGCTATTAATGCTGATAACATAGTTCTGAAACAAAGGGAAGTGGCAAAGCTGACCTAAGTGTCCCACGTGGTAGCTCAGGTGTCTTTTACTGATGTAGACATAGAAAGTGAATCAATGTGTTGCTGAGGGAGATGGACTAGAGCATCAGGAACTCAAGTCCCCATGCCATGGAAAGCCACTTTAAATTTCTAAATACAAAGTCACCAACTCTCCTTTTCTCTCTCATTGCCTTAGCTGGGGTGAACTTTGAGGTAGGGAAAGGTGCTATCAGTTTGGTTATAAGTTTAAGAACCTTACTGTCCCTCCATCTAGTTGACCAGTTCTGTAGCTATATCCCTGGCCTCCAAATCAGACAGAGCTGGGTTTAAATGCTGACTTTATTATTTAGTGGATTTATGGCCAAAGGTAAGTTAGTTAACCTTGTTTGTCCCCATCATTGAGAATTTTGATGTATTACCTCATGGATCTACTAAGAGGAATGCATGATGCAAATACAGGTAAAGTGTGTTTAGGTATTGCACAAATTCACTTTTAATATATACTTGCTGCTATAGAAAGTGATAAAACTTAGGAAAGATTTATGAGGACATTCTGAAGGACTAAAGTAAGAAGTAATCTGCTTTTCACACTTCTGTGAAGAGAGGAAAGCCCTGATCTGGTAGAGTTTAAATTAGTTTTCTGATTTTTCACTTTAACCAGTTGAACAAGTTTCCTATCTAAATTATAGGATTCTAGAGAGGCAGTATGTGTGCACACTCACACACACACATGCACACATATACATGCCTTGACCTCTCAAATAAACGATGCTATCTAAAGAGATCGTTTCATCTTTGTACATATAACTGTTTAAGACTTGTTAATTGGCTACAAACTTGTTTTTCCATATATACTATAATCTCTTATCCACTCTATCTTGTTTGTTACTAAAGAAAGACCAATGGCTATTGTGTTGATGACTAGAAGTCAAAGAATAAAAAGAATAGGCTGGAATATGTAACCCAAAAGATGATCATTATAGATCAAGATAAGTAACTGCCAGGTTATTGAAAATAAGGATCTCTAAAAAAAAGTATGTCAATAACTGACTTTGTTTTGCTAAATAAAATCAACCTTGCTGCCTTAATACTGGACATGGTTTGGTAAAATACATCTGAGGAGATGTGACATTATACTTCTGGATCATCTATAATGTTGCAAACTAAAATGAAAATAAAAATCAGATCAACCTTACAATAAACACCTTTCTATACATTGTTATGCACAGGTGTCTATAAGTCTTTAAGAATAATTTCCACTGGAATTACATCACATTGTCCATTTTTAGAGCTGACAGATGTTGACTACCACTTTATTAAAATGTTTTGCTGGAGCTCTCTGCCAAAATTTATGCGAACCCACATCCAAGTTTAGCTTATTCATTATAATCATTGATGTTAAGAAGTGTCAATCTTTAGATTAAAAATAAACAAAGTTGAATTGCTTATTTTGCTAGAGCAAATTTCTATATTCACCAAATAATACAAAAATTGCACATTGTCAGAATTATCCTGAAAAGTTTCTCAAGTCTCCTATAATGTATTTAATATATGCAGTTGGAAATATTCAGTCCTACACAGTCAACAAACATCCCCTGAAGTGAGAACCACTGAACCAGATAAAAGGAAGGAAGGAGAACAGTTTCCATGCTGATATCTGGGAACTAAAACCAGGAAATACTGTCAAGAAATGCTGCCAAAATCCTGGCATCTTTTTCCATCAGTCTTGGACAAGTCTCCCACACCCTAGTGGTTGTAAACAGGTGAAAAGTGGCCCACATTCTGCCTTCACATGGGCCGCCCAGCACAGTGAAATTAGCTACACCCCTTGTCAAGCCTGGGTCTTAAAAATTAATTGTGCATCCAGTTGAATATCCAGGCTGCTCTTGATGATGCACAGCAAAGTTTTCACCCTTGTTCAGCATGGGGGTTGTAATGAGCTCCAGTAATTCTGTTCATTCCAACCAAGAGAAAACCTTAACTCGAGCTGCTGTCTGAAAGAGACACAGGTATGAGGGGGTCTTGGGGACCCACAAGACTCTGTGGATGCTCTTTAAGCAGAGCCTTGGGGGCAGGCAGAAGCAGGACTATGTTCTGAGATTTAGGGGTCGAGTTGGAAAGGTGGCCATTTACCTGTGTTTCTACTGGGACTTCATCTCTTACCTGATCCCAGGGTTTTAGCTTTCTGTTGTAGGGATGGATGCATCCAAAGTTTCAGAAAGACAGTCAAGTCAGAACAACAGAACTACAAGTTGTCAGGGCTGGGAAGGGCGGTCCTGAACCACATGACCCTGTGGAGAAGGGCCCAACTATCAACATAGAAGTGTAATCGGGAAAAGAATCATTACACAGAAAGAAACAATCTTATGTTCTCGGTTTCCTTTTCCATATTCTACTGCAGATATGTATGTGACCATTTTCATTTTATTTGACAATGTTCCTAAGGAGACACAAATCTTCACCAGAAAGTTCCTCATCTTGCACTTGAACACATGGAAGTGTTTTTAATGTGTTTTTTAGTTGTTTTTCTTTTTTTAGCTGTTCTTTAAAATAGCCATGCAAAATCATTGTCACCTACTTTGTTCAAGTCACAGAACCCAAAACAGCAACAAAGCCAGTTTCACACCACTCTATTCTCATTTTAACATTGTATAGACAGGGAGGTTTTTTTTGGGGGGGGGGAGATAACATGCATTTAATAATTAATTAGAATTTACTGTTGGCAACATTTTTACATATATTTCCACCTTGCAGCAATTCTGGGACACCAATTCTAGCTTTCTATGACCATTTTATGGGTGAAGCAGCTGAATCCTAGACAGTTTAAGGCAATAATTGCAGATTGCTTAGCAAGGAAATGAGCATCTAGGGATTGAAACACAGCGCTGCCTGTTTCTAAAGTGGACCACTTTGCAACTCCAACGCAGCACCCCCAAGGTAGCACTTTAGCAACTATGTTGCATGCAAGACTGGTTTTGGGATCAGAAGTAAACGTAATCTAGTGTCTCATAAATAAAGAGTTGGATTGTTCATCTAGAATAAATCATGTGAGGGGGAGGGCACGGTGGGCTCGGTAACACGGTGGCTCTTAAAATCTTTTCACAGACATTTACTAACAGTTCAAAAGACAAATAGGACACATTTTTATACCCCATCTTTGGAGATGAGAACACAGCAGTATAAAGAACTCCTGCAGATCCCAAGGTGAGCTAATGAAGTGAATGGAGAGACCAGCTTGGACACACGACCTCCTGTTTCGGGATCCAGATTTCTTCCGAACACATCATGACGTGAGCAGAGGTAGTCCACTGATTCTAATATCTCTGACATGAGTTTTTCACACCAAAAGGATAACATGTCTCCACTCAAAACAGGAAGGTGGGAGGGTAAATAGTTCGCTCCTCCTACAGACTCAGAAGCGGCTAACTCATCCTGGTTTGATCGGTTCCTTCCTCCAGCTCTCTGTTCCCAGACCCAGGGAAACTACAGCTGGACTATGTCTCTGGGAAATTCCCTAAAAAGCAGGCAAGTCCTGGAGGGGTTCTGATGAAATTCATGCTGGGAGCTGGTTCTTCCTGCTGCTTTTGGAAAAAAGGGGAGTGAGGCTGAAACTCCCACTGTGCCCATTTGAGCACTGATCTGCTTTCTGAGTTCAAGCTTTACTTCCAAAGGGCTTCTAGGCCTTGCAAATTCTAGGGAATATTTGTTTTTTTCTCCTTTAAATAATTAAGTTAGCATTTGCAAAGAATTTATAAAACTTTCTCCCATACCCATAAACTAAATTTAGAACTAAATTGAATGGGGATGACTGTATCTCCACTTGGATCATATGGTGAAAGTTCTTCGTGGTGAATTTACTGAGTTGATTTGATTTATGTATTAGGCCTCCATAACCCTGGGACCTTAGCCCGTGGCCCTCTTTCACTCACTAACATTCACAGTTTCATTAA